>JANAVB010036019.1:10055999-10218499 GCA_029216955.1 Iris pallida
GTGATCATGCCGATCACAACTGTAACTTTGATTAAATTAAAATTTGACACAACTCGTCCAATGTTTTCATTTGCCAACACAAGTTCGATGCACAGCTGAACTGATTCATTTCTATCGATTTATGATTTTAATTCCATCTGTTGCACCTTGTGCAACGATTTATTCCCGACATCCAAAACCAATACTCGAATCCTTTCAACAGTTTGATATCAACTTTTATTTTCTTTGCAATGCATCATTCATAATTCAACTTGTTGCAATTGATAAAGCAACTTTCTACGACTTTTATTATATCGATGCAACCAATATTTTTCATATCGACTATTTTCTTGAAACAACAAACATCTTCACTCATGACTTGTTGCACTTGCAGCAACAAATATTTCATGTCTCGTTGCACTTGATGTAATAAATATTTCGTAACTTTCACAGCAAACATCATGTAATTTCTACAATACATATGACAAAATTATATGATTTATATTAGACTTATTATATGGAATATCTAGTGTGGCATCAAGTAGAGTCAAGAGTCATTTCATTGTGGTGGGCAACTTTTGGAATTAAAACGAAGCAAGCGTCCTAAAAAAATGGAACCTGCTCTGATACCAATTTGTCACACCCTGACCCAAAAAATTGCTCGTCCTTGTATCAATTTATCTAAATTATTCATCCTCGCTGGGGCGTAATGTCGTACGAGTCTGGAGTTACACTCGTACAAGACAAGATGACAAGTTCTCAAATGGTCATCTTTGATTTGATTATTTAGCAGTGAAAGAAACAAATTATACAAAACAATTCTCTTTATGTGATAAATAAACTGAGATTACAAAAGCTTTCAATAGCCCAACTAATATTTCCAGCATTGCTACAACGCTCACGTTCTATCTTGCCCACAAAGAATTTCATCGTTTCGTACATCATGTCTTATATACCTCGGTCGTATCATCATGTTGCAAGTCCGAGCATTAATGGAATCACACGCGTCAATAAGCTACAAAAATCCATGCCTCAGTGCGTTCACGCGAAGCTCTACCGCGAGCAGACCATTCTCTGAACCTGTGAGCAAACTAGTAGGGTATTAGTACTTTCGTCCTCATTGTACTGATCAAAGACCCATTTTGCTAAACCGACATTAAGTAGTGTATTTAGTCATGCAGCATACAAGTTTGTAATCTTTCTATCCTTGCCTTATGGTGAGTTTCATGGCAAATTCGAAAGCAGTAAAATATGTTATCATGGAAAGCAAGTTATTTGATTCGCATAAGCAAGCAGGCAGGCAACAATAGCAATCTCGTGTTTGTTTCATGGTGCGACAACTTACCAACATCGCTGCACTCGCCCTTGCACTGATGCAAGGTGAATACACCTACCATCTTTCTATATCATGTTATAAGTGCTCTTTGTGCAGGATCTCTGTGTGCCTGCACCTTCGACCCACCGTTCCTTAACTATATATGGTCGTTGGCATTTTCGCTCCAGAATGGAACTCTACCATGTTTCTCTTTTCTTTTTTCTTTCTTTTTCTTTTCTTTTCTTTTCTTTTCCTTTCTTTTCTTTTCTCAAATTGAATAACTAGGCATCCTCCCCGTACAGGTTGCTAGCCTCAAGTATCCGAAGGATGTCGAACTTACCATAAATTGTGGCTTATCACATCGGTAGCAGATCAAAAGTCATGCTCAAAAGATATGCACCAACAATGATTCACATCCCTCCTAAGCCAAATGGTCCTGGTGCCCCGATAAATATAACTCGTTCGAGGGAATCATCACACCCGTGCACGGACAATATCTCAAGTCCATTCGACCATGCAATGTGTGCGCCAAACTCATACAACCAAACATAGTCTTGAGTTTGAAACTCAGACTTCACCTCGTCTTGTATTTCTCTTTCTTTTAATATTCTTACTCTTTCTATGTTCTCACATTCTTTGTACAATTTTATTCTTCATTTTAATGTTCAATGGCACCATGCCCCAACTTAATATTCGTCAAATGAACGACCCGAAGGCCCCGAATATTTCCAAGGCACCGTACCATATTCGATAGTTCTATCACATTCACGTTATAACTGTTCTCTTCACAATAAAGGCAACTTTTATGATTCTCGTGCACGTACACATGCTTTGACACAATTGTTCTCTATTCTTTGAGTCGTGCATGTGATGCACGCCTCGCTACAGTAATTCTATATTATATGTCTTAGTGTTCAATGTTCATGGCTCATGCACTAGGGCACTCGCCTTAATAGTCTTTCAATGTGCAACCCTTGCGTGGGGGCACGAATGACTTATGCACTGAGGCACTCTTTGATATAGTTATCCCATGTTCTTATGGCTTACGCACCAAGGCGCTCTCCTTTGCGATATTCAATGTTCCATTGTGACTCATATATTTGAAATACATTTTATTTCAATTATTCTATCTAGTATTCAAAATGTACTATGTTTATCTCTCGTTCGAGCCACGCCTCTGGTCTAGATAGGTTAACTTAGCATACAATGGTACATTTTACTTAGGCATAAAGGAGTAGCAAAGAATGGTTAAAGTCATTCCACCTTAGCTGATATGCCTTGTCGTTTCGTCGAGCCAGTACGGCTCGATTCATAACTTTGTTTGTACGGCCAACTCTTCTGACTTGGCCATTCGAACACTTCATGCTATATTGAATTATCCAAGCGTTTTGGCATACTGCGCCTATGCTTCAGTCCATGGCAAGGCGACGATTTGGTTTTGCACACACCATTGTAAATAAGGCAAAATGTCGACCTCTTATATTTTAGCGTAAATATATAGCCTGCACACGAAACCAACTAAAATCAATATTCTTTTGAATCAGACTTGCGCGTTGCATCGATTCGATTTTCTTAGAATCTTCTAACCGACTCAATGCTTTCTTTCGGGCCAACTTAACTCTTGCATCGATCTTACTCGATGCATTCCCGGGTCAACGTAACTCTTGTATCGATTCGCATCGACACTTAAATTGGGTCAAAGCAACTCTTCGAGTCAATGACTCAGCATATTGCACCGTGCAGAGCGGGGCATTACGCAACACAGGGTCAAAAAGAATCGTTCAAGGTCCAAAGGATAAAACCGCTCTGATACCACTTTGTTATGCGCCAGTGAGGACAATTGATTCGAGTGAAATTGATGCGAGGATGAGCGATTTCCTAGGTCGGAGCATGATAGTTCTGGGGAGGCATTAGGTGGAGGTGCATCACTAATAAAATACAACAAATTGGCGACGGAGGATTAGCGACGGATGTTATCCGTCAGCCATAGCGACGACCTAGCGACTACCTTGTGACTGTGACTATCGTCAGAAAGCAATTGATATTTTTTTAGTTTTTTTGCGTCAAAATGAGTCGCACATCCATCGCTAATTTGACAAAACATTAGCGACGGATTCATGTCCGTCGCTAATATGTCGTACATTGTGGCGGCAAAATCTGGGAAAAAATGGCACGCTAAATTAGCGTCTATGTAGCGACGGACGTTCAGTCGATAATCTAGCTAGTATTTAGCGACGACCTACCGACGGATATATCCGTCGGTAATCCGTCTCTAAATACTGTAACCTAACTTAAATTGAACCGACGGGGGGAAATTTTTCATTCCCCCAAAAAACTCTCTCTCTCTTCTCCTCTCTCTCTCTCTCTCTCTCTCCGGCGAGCTCTCTCCGACGGGTCACATTCTCCGACAAAGTTCTCTCCGACGGGATATCTCTATCTCAGGTATGCTCTCTCTCTCTCTCCCTCTCCCCCTCTCTCTATCTCTCTCTCTCTGTGTGTGTGTGTGTTTAGGGTTTCAAGTTGGTGGGGGGGTCGGCTGTCGCTGGCGCCGACGGGGTGGGGTTGGGTTTAGGGTTTAGTGTTTATGGCAGGAGGATAGGGTAGGGTTTAGGTTTTTGGGGCAGGAGTAGGGTTTCGGGTGGGGGGTGGGCCGGCTGTCGTACGGGCCAGCGGTGATGGAGGGAGCTAGAGTGGGGGGCGGAGGGTGAATGGTGTTGGGTACGGGGCGGGATGAGGGTGAGGGGGAGGGGGGTGGGTGTTTGCTGTCGGGGGTGAGGGGGAGGGGGGTGGGGGTTTGCTGTTAGGGGGTGAGGGGGAGGGGTGTGGGTGTTTGCTGTTAGGATGTGAGGGGGAGGGGGATGGGTGTTTGCTGTCGGGGAGTAATGGGGAGGGGGTGGGTGTTTGCTGTCAAGAGGGGAGGGGTGGGGTGGGGGTTTGCTGTCGGGGGGGTATGGGAGGGGGAGGGGGGTTTACTGTCCGGCGGGGTAGGGGAGAGGGTGGGGGGTTATCGGTGGTTTCGGATCGGACCATTCCTATGAGTATCTGTGGTTTCGAATCGGAGTGTCGGATCGGGGGAGGGGGTATAGGTGGTTTCGGATCGGACCAATCCTATGAGTATCGGATCGGGGGACGGGGGCTATCGAAATCGGTATCGGAATCGGAATCGGTATCGGACTGATACTGACCGATACCGGTAAAGTTTGGCATGTTCCACTCCGATACTGACCGATACCCGATACTGACCGATACCGATCCGATACTGTCCGATACTGATACAGTTTGGCATGTCCCGGTATCGGTATCGGACTATCCCTATGAGTATCGGCATCGGGGGTATCGGTAATATCGGTGGTTTCGGATCGGAGTATCGAATTTTTTGGTATCAAAAAACAAATAGGTATTAATAAATTATTAATATTAATAATTCATTAAATTATCGGTCGATACCAATACCGATCGGAGTATCGGACTATTCTTATGAGGATGGTTTAAAGTATCGGGCTATTCTTATGTTTAGTTTGTCTTACGATACAGATTTTCTCATCCAAATCGAGGATGAATCGTTACTTTGTTGATCGTACATGGATGTACAAACGGCAACACGAGAGCAGAATTGGTGTTAGTGACGATTTTCAGGCAGGCGTGGAAGTATTTCTTAAGTATGCCATGAGCAAAGCTCAGTACATGGACGGTAACAAAATCAAGTGTCCATGAGTTAATTGTCACAATAGACGTTACGAAGATGTGGTGACTGTGAGAGATCATTTGACCATAAGGGTTTCGTACGTGATTATGGCTTGTGGTCATCGCAAGGTAAATTATATTCGATAAGACAGGCGGCGAAAGCTGGTACTTATATTTTTTATGATAATGCTGCAATGGATGTCCTTGAAGACGACGGATGCTCTGTTGATTATGGAGACGTGCAAAACCTTGCACGAGATATGGTGTATGATGCGGCAGGGCCTAATTTTGATCCAGAGGATCCTAATCCCAAGGCGAAGGAGTTCTATGATATATTTCAGGACACAGATACTCCTCTATATCCTGTTTGTGAGACTCATTCCGTACTGTCAGTGACGATGTGGTTGCTGAACATAAAGTCTGATTTTAACTTGCCACAAGCTTGCTATGATCGGATCATACAACTAATCAACGAGGTGTTACCGAAGGAATCAAAAGAGCTCCCAAAAAACTTCTATTAGTCAAAGATGATGGTCCGACAACTGGGACTGGGGTACAAGAAGATAGATTATTGTCGCAATGGATGCATGTTGTACTACAAAGGCAATTACGTATCAGAAAGTTGCAGCTTCTGTAATGCGGATCATTACAAGCCAGTACAGGGAAAAGGAAAGTCAACTAGAAAATGACGTCCTTACAAGTATATGCATTACTTGTCGATCACGAAGCACTTGCAGAGGATGTATATGTCTCTGAATACAGCGGAACACATGACGTGGCACAGCGAAGAACGCATAAAGGACGAAGGAGAATTGTCATATCCTTCGGATGGAGAGGCGTAGAAACATTTTAATTTGTGTCATCCAGATTTTGCTGCAGAGCCTAGAAATGTATGCCTTGTGCTATGTTCTGATGGCTTTGTCCCTTTCGGACAGTCGGGATCTCAATACTCATGCTGGCCGATCATTCTTATCCCTTAAAATTTGCCACCATGGATGTGTATGAAGACTCCATATATGTTCTTGACAGCTATCATACCCGGTCCTAAAAATCTGACGAAGAACATTGATATATATTTACAGCCGTTGGTGGATGAGCTGAACCAGCTGTGGGAGATCGGTGTCACGACGTATGATATTTCCAGGAAACAGAACTTTCAGATGAAAACTTCACTCATGTGGACAATCAATAATTTTCTAGCATACGGTATGCTGTCGGGATGGAGTACGCATGACAACATGTCTTATCCGATATGCATGGAAAATAGTAAGGTGTTCCGTCTTAGACATGGAGGAAAAACTTCTTTCTTTGACTGTCACCGTCAATTTCTGTCCGTGAGCCATCCTTGGCGAAAGAACAAGGACGCGTTCATTTCTGGAAAACAAGAATTTCTTGATCATGTTGCCAGATTGTCGGGATACAATATTTGGGAAGTTGTAAAGGAATTGCCCACCGTAATGGAAGATCCATCGAACAATCGTGTCGAGGGGTTCGGTCAAAGCCATAACTGGACCAAACAGAGTATTTTCGAGGACTTGCCTTATTGGAAAGATAATCTTATAAGGCATAATCTTGATGTCATGCATATCGAAAAGAATGTGTTCGATAATGTCTTCAATACCGTCATGGATATTAATGGAAAGACTAAGGACAATCCAAAAGCAAGACAAGACATGGCCGAAATATGCAAACGTCATGATCTAAACTTGATAGAAAGAAGAGTTGGTGGTCAATTAAGTAAGCCTATAGTGCCATATACATTGAGAAGGAAGATAGATTAATAATCTGCAAGTGGATATCTACTTTAAGATTTCCTGACGGCTATGTGTCAAATTTGTCTAGATGCGTTGATCTCAATGAATGCAAGCTAACAGGAATGAAAAGTCATGATTGCCACGCGTTTATGGAAAGATTACTGCCCATTGCTTTGAGAGAGTTGTTGCTTTCTGCTGTATGGGTTCCGTTGGCCGAGCTGTCTACATTCTTCAGGGATATCTGTTCAACTAAGCTGACGGTGCAACATATGGTACAACTTGAGGAGAAGATTGTCTTAGCAATTTGCAAGTTAGAGAAAATATTTCCACCGGGCTTTTTCGACAGCATGGAGCATCTACTGATTTATCTACCATACGAAGCCCGTGTCGGTGCATCTGTTCATTATCGATGGATGTACCCCTTTGAAAGGTAAATAAAAATCGATATAATTTAAGTAGAATTTTATAATTCATTGTCAATTCTCAAGATAATTTGTCTTTCTAGGTACCTACACCATCTAAAGAAGAAAGTTGGCAACAAGGCTCATATAGAGGCTACGATATACGAAGCATATCTTATCGAGGAGGTGTCAAACTTCTGCTCCATTTATTTCGATACTCATGTTGAGACAAATCGAAATAGACCTCAAAGGAATGACAAAGACGTTGAGGATGGAGGTATATTCAATTTAAGGGGCAAGCCTATTGGGGCTAGTAAGAATCGGTGGTTGACTGACGATGAGTATGATGCCGCGCACCGATATGTATTGTTAAATTATGACATACAAGAAGTGAGAGATTTGGAGAAGTAAGTGACTATACCTCGTTATAATCTCTAATTTGGTGAAATAAGTGACTACACTTATTTTTATTCTCTCTAACAGTGTATTTAGAGATGAAGTCAAAATAAGGACACCCGATATTACCGATGAGGGACTTCAAAGAGAGGTTAATTGTACCTTTCCGACCTGGTTTCAAAAATACGTAAGTAATAGAGATAATATGTTATGCGGCTACCATTAAAATATATGCAAGTGAAACATTTAAATTATCATTATTTGTTTACAGGTTTTATTGCCTGAAACAGCACTCACAAATGAGAGCATTCTTTATTTGGCATTGGGACCGAAGAAGCATGCGAAGACTTGGCCAGGCTATGTCGTTAATGGATTCAAGTTTATGGCAACTCAGCATGCTATAAATGTCGAATTTGTCAATGAAAACTTCAGTACTGTCACCCTCATTTTCCGTATTTTGTATTATGCTCGTATTTGGATTTTGGCACGTATTTTATTATTCTCGACTTGCGGATTTTTGAATTCTTGTAGTTGGGTTTTAAACCATGGCTCGGTTTTATTTTGGAGATTGGTTTGGTTTGGTTTGTCATGATGGAACACCATAGCCTACACACCACCTCCATTACACCACAACACCCTCATTATAACCCACCTACTTTCTCTCTCCTCCATAATTTCTCCATTAATTTCTTCTTCTTCTTCTTCTTCCTCCACCAACACCCATAGGCAAGTGCATCTTGCCATTAAATAAGCACCACTTTTTATTTGTTCATTAGCTAGATTTGGACATGGAGAACAACATTAGAACTTGGAATTTTGTGATTTGGAGTCTCCATTGTTCTAGATCTAGGTTTTAACTATTTTCGGATTTACATGGTTTTGATCTATTTTAGTTGGATTTTATGGGGTTTTGATGCTTCCATATGGAAGAGAATTCAATTTTACTCAAGTTAGAGCTTTGAAAATCTAAATTTGGTTTTGATTTGGCAAAGTTATGAAGAATTGAAGTTTTTGGGTTGGGTGTTCTTCCTCTCGGACAGAGGTAGGAGAAGAACATAGCCTTTCCCTCTTGTTGGCCACGCGGCTCCCGCGTACGGCCTCTGCGTAGAGCTCCTGCGTAGTGTTGCTTGCGTAGAACCCTTGCTTAGGGTCTTCTGCGTATTGCACCCTGCGTATTGCACCCTGCGTATTGCACCCTGCGTATTGCACCCTGCGTATTGCACCCTACGTATTGCACCCTGCGTATTGCACCCTGCGTATTGCACCCTGCGCATTGTACCCTGCGTATTGCACCCTGCGTATGCTGGCCTGCGTACTGTGCATTGCGTATTGCTTGCGTAGTGTGCATTGCGTATTGCTTGCGTAGTGGCTTGCGTAGCCCCTGCGTATGCTGGCCTGCGTACTGTGCATTGCGTAGTGGCTTGCGTAGCCCCTGTGTATGCTGGCCTGCGTATTGCTTGCGTACTGTGCATTGCGTATTGCTTGCGTAGTGACTTGCGTAGCCCCTGCGTATGCTGGCCTGCGTACTGTGCATTGCGTAGTGGCTTGCGTACTGTGCATTGCGTATTGCTTGCGTACTGCTCACCTTGCGCAATGTAACCCTTGCGCAATGTAACCCTTGCGCAAGACAACTCTTGCGCAGCCTTGTATGCGCAGTCTATACCCTGCGTAGCCCAACCTTTGACCCCCTTGTGCTACCTACTTGTTTATGATGAATTGTTATTTCTTGGTCTTGGCTCTTTTATGATCCTATATATATTGGTATTGTATCAGGTATTTTACGCCCATTTTATATCCTTACGCCTTTTGTCATGAACTTGATTTTACTTGTATATTTGGAATAACTATTGTATATGGCCTGGCATGACAATGAACTTACATAACATGATAGTGACCCGTAATGGTGCACTCCTGACATGATCAACCTGACTTGATAGTGGCCCGTCGTGGCGCACTCCTGACAAGTACCCTGACATGAATTATCTTGATAACTTGATAGTGGCCGTGGCGGCGCACTCCTGACTTGACTTGACTTGATAACTTAACTTGACTTGTCTTGACACCGTGGGTGTTCCTGCTTGCTTGCTTGTACAATCCACTTGTCTTGTCTTGCATCATGTCTAGGACGTGACTTCCTGGGTACCACGGCCAGGGACTCGCGCTAAATTGGACTAGGCTAATGATTAGATCAAACTAGAACATGGAGAATTCTCGGTCACAGGCAATCTCGTTATCTGGGCGCTTTAATGGACTTGTAGCTTGCCGACGAGTAGAGCATATTTCCAGCACACTGTCATGTGTTGCACCCTCTAAGTCACCTAAGGGTACATTTGTCTCCCGGGCGATGTACCCACCTATAACTCTCAACCCGCGGAAGGATAACTGGATGGTCTGCAGGGCTTGGGACTGGGAGTTTCTCACTTGCATCTTGTTAGTAATTAGGCTTGTGATAACCCTAGTTAGTTAAAGTAGTAAGCCGTAGTACTTGCTTGGCCGATTGTGAATGAATGGTGTCCAGTCCCGTCTAAGTTTTGTCTAGCCCCTGCACCTGGAACTCTTGATCATGATTGTTTTACTTATCTCTAACGATAAATGGGTAGAGACAGTAAACTATTCAGGCGAAGGGGTACAATCCCGGTCCTTGTTTGGTTTAAGGATTGTAACCTGGCTCCCGGAATGGTTCCACGTCCCTAGTCGTTTATCGCTCTGTGTACTTTTATTTTACTTGTACTTCCCTTTTATTCTTTATGTTTTGATATGCTGGCTTTTGTTCTTATTTGTGGCCTCCTTTGTGGCACTTGCTCTTCCTGGGGTTTGACCCAGCTGGTTTTGTATGGCCAGATTTCGGAGCGGCTCCCGGGGATCTACCAAGCTTCCAGCCCAATGGTGACAACTAGACGGAACCCGGGCCAAGAGTGGGTTTTCCCTTTTTGTTTCACCCACTTATATGTAAATTTATTCTTTTTAGGCGTTTAGCCGACGAGCACCTGTTAGCTCGATGCACATTTACTTACTGTCTGCCTACGGGCTGTAACATGATTAACAAATCCTAGGGTTGATCATGTACGACTGAACTCTTGCTAGTTCTATCATTTTGTACGACTAGCTTCATGATCATCCAATATGTAATATTTGGGACGCCTTATATATATATATTTGATGCTCTAAACATCTTGTAACTCTGTTAATTGCTGGAGATTGAGACAATAGGCTCGACCTTAAGAGACTGCTGGCTTGTAGTAAACCCTCATATCTAGACAGCCGTGACCGTATAGTTGAGATGTATTCTATTTCAATATACGTAGCTGGCTGTGTCTGCCCCCGCTCTCCAGTATTCTGGTTCTGGGGCGTGACAAGTACTAAGGATTCTGGTGTTTGCATAAGAGGCACCATCTATGACGACGAGCCGGACTTTGACTATTATGGAGTGCTTCGGGATATTATAGATTTACAATATAGTGCCCCATATGATATGCATATTGTGATGTTCAAATGTGAGTGGTTTGATACGACACCAAATATCGGTTGGAGAATCGATAAACAATTTGGATTCGTCGATATAAATCATCGCAGGAGGTATAGAGGGTCCGACACGTTTGTAATAGCAAGTCAGGCTGTTCAAGTCTACTATACAAGCTACCCAATGCGTCGTAGAGATCGATTTGACTGGTGGACAGTATGCAAGATTAAATCTAGAAATACATTCATCGTTGGAGACCCAGTATACCAAGAGGACGAGATCGAAAAGCCTCAATACTTGGGACAACAGTCGAATACCATGGATGTTGAATTAGAGGTTGATATACCTCATGCTAAGGAAAATAGAGGGGAGGAAGAGGTTGATATTCAAGACTTAGATGTCAACCAGGGGAGAAAGAGGCGTCTTGTCCCAAGTATTGAGACTGAAGAAGAAGAAGAAGAAGAAGAAGAAGAAGAAGAAGAAGAAGAAGAAGAAGAAGAAGAAAAAGAAAAAGAAGAAGAAGAAGAACTTGATGAGGATGAGGATATAGATGAAGTCGACGATGAGGATGAGGATGATGATGAGAATGAAGACGAGGACGAGGATGATGATTAAATATCGATATATTTAAGTTCATATTTTTGTCGAGGCCGAGGCCGCTGACGAGGACGATTCAGTTTAAATTAAACTTCTGTGTTCTTCTTTCAGTTCATGTTTTTGTCGTTCGATCATCTACTTATTGTATGATTTTCTTTTTGCAGATGGCACTCCTAGTCCTACTCCTCTGGCCGACACTCCTCGCTCTACTGCTGGTATATATATTTTAGTTTAGTTTTATATTTATTTATACTTTTATATTATTAATTATATTTATGTGTTCTATTTACAGGGCATGGTTGCGAGCACTCGTGCTGGTGGTGCTTGCCGTGGTCGTGGTGGTGATGGTGGTGGTGGTAGTGGTGGTGGTGGTGGTGGTCGTGGGCGTGGGCGTGGTGGTAGCGGTCGTGGTTGCCAGACGACTTTCTCGGATGTGACCTCCGATCCTGACCTGGAGAGCCCGGGCACACATGTCAACCCCTTGACCAAATTTTTCGAATTTATTAAATTTATACCCAATTGTTTATTTTTGTCTCAGATATATTTGTTTGTTTCCTTGTCTAGCAATGAATGATGGAGGGTCCTCATAGGAATATAGGAGAGAAGCAAGGACCTTAATGTATAAAAATAGGGGATTATTTTAAGAGGAGGTGTAAACACAGATTTGAAGAGGGCTTAATTGCAAAACTTTTGAATTTAAGTTTCCTAACGGCCAAGTTAGAATCGAACAGGGATTTGAACTCATCCTGCTATGAATCGAAACCATTGGGTATGATCTAAACTCTCATTCAAATCCCATCGAATCTAAAGGAGATAAACTCGAATCTGTTTCAAACACAAATTCCCTCTATCCAAGTCTCACCATATATAGAGAGAGCAACAGTCGCCCTATTCTCTTAGAACCCTAAAAGGATCTCGTGCCTTTTCCTGCTGCAAGAACACGAGTGGGATCGAGAAGGAGCGAGGAATCACTTGATTTCAGGCTATTAACCTAAGAGGTACACAAATTCTTTAATTCTCAGATTCATGTTACATGTTATTGGTATTTGAAATTATGTCTATGAGGAAGATTCATTAAAGAGCCGTGTACCTCTGTTGGTCGAAGACTCTATATCCGGATAACAGAGGGTTGGGTATCAGACTTAGATGGCTTTCATCCCGAGTATCATTTATCAGTCACAGATAACTGAACAATCCATGAAATTATTTTACCTAATGTATGTGTAGTAGCAGGTACACGTATTAGTGTCAAAACCGAGTAACAACTCTAGCAGCACAGATGAAGACCCGATTTGGCTATATGCCTCGTGTTCTAGTTCTCTCTTCTGATTACCTAGTATCAAGACCGTTAGTATCCGGTCAACTGTATAAGAATGCTTGCATTAGTTTCATGGTGATAAGTCTTACTATATATAAGTATATTTGGGACTTTAGTTCAGATGCAAGTTAAACCTGAAACCAAATCTTGAGAGTACAGGTGATACTGGGTAATCCAACTATAACGACCAGGGAATTGAATGTCAGGCAAGGCATGACCCCAAATCCTGGGATACCAATTCAGGTCAACCAATTACCATATCAGGGGATTCAAATCAATCACCACTGTTCATGTGACCTGGATCCTAAGTAGACTTTTAACCCGAGCATGGGGCTCAGAGGGGAACCAAATTCCTGAAAACAGACGTGGAACCAACTCCTGCAAACAGGTCAATCCATATCCTGTCAACTCTTATAAACCTTTGTTCTTTGTGGTATTTCACAAGTTTATTATTGCAACTTCATAAATACATATATCATTACTTGATGGTACTCATCATGTACACACAGATAGTGTTTTCATTTATGCTTCAAGATGAAGACATGTCCGAACCTTTTTAGGGCCTTTAGACCATGGATATTATTTGAATTGAAAGGCTTGACTTACCAACTCTGAGAAGGTCGTCACAAAAATATTTGTTGGTAGAGTTCTTATATTCCGTATATCCAGTTTCAGCTAGTATAGCTTCCAGGGATAGGAAGTTCTGTACATTCAGATAGAACCTTCATAAGTACTCCTATACTAAAAACTAGAAACCATATTCCTACAGGGTAGAGCATTAGCTCATTTGGTTGTAGAAAGAGGGTTCATGTAGGTGTTCACAGGTTCGAATCCTGAGTGGGAATTTTTAGGGGTTAATTTGTTCTTTTCCTTTCTTTCTTTTACTCGTGTTCCCACAAGAGTTGGTTAATGAGAGTAACCCATATATGATTACTTGACAGCCACATGCCACTTGGTTGTGTAGGTTGGTGTCTCTAGGAGAGGTCTTGGGTTCAAGTCTATGCTTTGGATGTTTTTAGAATTTATGGGTTTTTCGTAGGTTGAATTGTGCCATCAACTTAATATATTTTTCACTATCAATCTTAATACTTAGCAAACCTCATCTGAAAACGATTCACTTGAAGTGACCATCCCCCTTCATATTAGCATACTCCATTACCCTCATATTAGAACCCTCTCTTTCCATGCTTAGTTCTATATATAATTCTTAGTTGTGTTCTTACACCATGTATCAGACTGTAGCCTGCATAGCCCTTAGTATCAGAATATGTACAGAGGCAACCTAATATTATGTCTTGCATATAGGTTTAGCCATAATAGTATCACTTAGTATCCAATATTCAACATGGGGGGCCTAATAAGAAAGTAAGTAGGGATGGTGATTAATTTGCAAACCCTGTCCATGCTAAGAAAACCAATTAGTTAGAATAGACCTCAAGCCTTAGAAAATAAGTAGAATGATTCATTATAGTTTTAATGATGTTTTGATATGGAAATTCATACTATAGGTTCTTGGACTTGATTCAGCACTTGAACCCTACCAGCAGCTCAGGACCACAGGAAAGTATACCTTGCCTTCCTCTACAGTTTTACTTATATGCTTTTCCCTTCGTTTTACAGTCTTTTGATTATTTATGGACATGTGCTTTTCGTGTTATTTTCTGTGGAGTTGCTTTATTGCTTATAGCCGTGTTCATATTTGGTCTTGTGGTTCCCACTTGGAGTTTCTCGTCCGTACCTTGCTTGAGTCGTGTCATAGAACGAGTGCGTGTAGTGAACTGCCATAGCCTTGATTATCGTTTTACACAACTAGAGAGTCCACACTCAGGACGAGGGTTGACCAATTACACCAGAGAGTCCACACATGGGACGAGGGTGTCTTGCCGTGAGCTAACCAGAGAGTCCACACTCGGGATGAGGGTTAGTGTTTAGTTCAAACCCGTGAGTCCACACTCGGGATGAGGGTTTGGTTCTTCCATTGATCTCGTGTTTCGTTCATCCGGCAGTTCATTTATGCGTAGTTGTTCTAGTGTTCGTGTGTTCGTATTTGTGTTCGTGTGTTCGTGTGTTCGTGTTCGTGTTAGTAGTCATTGTCTTGTTCTTGTTCTTTTTTATTTATTTCTTGCGCATGATAAAACTACTAGATAGGCATGTATATTATGTATCTTGCTATGTCCTCTTAGGACCTGATGATCTCCTCAGGTTAGCCGAGTTTGAGTCAGGAGCAGACGAGTGGATTTGAATTAGCTTCAGATCATGGCGCTTTGTTGTTGAGGTTATTTGGTTAGCAGGTTGTACTCAGTTGGTTCATTTCTTGTATTTC
Source organism: Iris pallida (assembly GCA_029216955.1). Classification (NCBI taxonomy): domain Eukaryota; kingdom Viridiplantae; phylum Streptophyta; class Magnoliopsida; order Asparagales; family Iridaceae; genus Iris; species Iris pallida. The sequence continues at coordinate 10,071,227 of JANAVB010036019.1, forward strand.
TCTATTTTTTCGTCTACTGGTAGTGGATTTGTGTCCACCGGACGTGACATTGATTTTGGATACATTCAGTTTATATTCATTATTGCTTAGTTTCATGGATATTCATTGATCTTGATTGTGTCTTGATTATTCTGTGGATGAGATATAGATTCCTTGTGATCCTAGATTCAGTGATTTGTGAGTATAGACTGCGTTCTACCGCCGACACTGCGGCGTAGGCTGGGCTTGGACACGTCTTGTATTCGAAAAGCGGGTACGGGTCGTGACAAGTTTTTTTGGTGGCCCATGCAAGTCTACGTTAATCACTTTGGTTACGTCACTGTACCGTCGTGAGACTGCAAATAGGAATAGACACATAGGATCTCATCCACATGTCTTGACTCATTACTGGTCTCTAATCCTTGATTCATTGAATCCTTGAGTTGCATTGGTCTCTAATCCTTGATTTCATTGAATCCTTAATTTGCATTCTGTTTGAAAATCTCTTCAACGGCTAAAGTGTTTGCTCTTGTTACAGTTAAAGATGAACTCTCAAGACTGAAACAACGCTGAACTGAACACTCCATCGGCTACAGGAGGCTTTTTCATGTACATGACCCCGCCAACACAAGGAGGCCAGCTCACTCACATGGGCAATCAGCCGCAGCTCTCGAGTTTCCGCATAGACGATATTCCACCACCTCCACAGTTTCCTTCGCAGACTCCACCACCAGCAACCGATTTGCCACCAGCATCTGTCCTACCACTAGGGGTTCCACGTCCAGCACCAGACATGCACCCAGCACCAGCAATACATCCAGTATTTGCCATGCACCCACCGCCGACAATGTATCCAGCTCCGACGATGTATCCAGCACATGTTCTTCCTCCGCCACCAGCACTGGACAATGTCACACTCCTCGAGATCATCCAGCAGCAGGCTAACATGTTTTGTGACACTTTGAGAGAGGCTCTTCAGATTCGAGATGCTCCGCGACAGCGTCCGGGGAATCCCAAGCACTTCATGGACCTCGGACCTAGAGAATTCCATGGGACAAAAGGAATTATCTGTGCTGACGATGGGTTGGAGAACGTGGAACGATAGTTAAAGATGGCTCGAGTTCCAGAAGATTTGAAGGTCGAGTCAGCTAGTGGACAGCTTTTCGACATCGCGAGAACGTGGTACCAAGGCGAGCCCCGATTTTCTGCTCCAGACGTGATTTGGGAGGAGTTCAAGCGATTGTTCAAGAAGAAATTCTATCCATATGTAGCGTGAGAGGCGTTGATTAGACAGTTCGAGCACCTAGAGCAGGGCAACCACACCGTCGACGCGTACACATCGGAGTTTTCTCGTCTCAGCCGCCTCGCAAATAACTTGGTCAGCACCCCTGAAGACCAGGCGCAACGTTTCAGAAAGGGACTATCTCACGAAATTCGTTTAGCTATCGCCACCAGCCGAGCTACTACCTACGAGGAGATTCCAGAAGTCGCCCAAGCTGTAGAAGAAGAGTTGAGTCACAAGCCGAAGAGGAATCGAGATGCATTAGGAGGAGGTAACAACTAATCAACACCGGCGAAACGTCCCAATATTTCCGAGAGGACCCCAGCACAGCAGCATCAACATCAACCATGAGCAGCCCCACCACAAGTCCAAGATGCTCCCACCTACCAGTACTGTAAGAAGAGAGGCCACGTCCAAGAAAACTGCCGAAGATGGTTAGGGTTGTGCTACACTTGTGGATCCAACCAGCACTTATCTCGGGATTACCCAAAGAAGAATGCGACAGCACCACCATTCCCAGCCGCACAGGGGGGACAAGTCTATGCCATGAACACGGTGGATACGACAACACCACAGGGAGCAGCTGGCGAGAATTTTCAGTCGGATTGACAGTATCATAGATAGACCATATTAGACTTTGAATTGTTTTAGAAAAATTTAATTTCTCTTATAAGCAATTTATTCTAGATTATTCATTCTAATAGATTACGGCTTCTTAAATTTCGAGGACGAAATTTATTTAAGGGGGGTAGAGTTGTCAACCCCTTGACCAAATTTTTCGAATTTATACCCAATTGTTTATTTTTGTCTCAGATATATTTGTTTGTTTCCTTGTCTAGCAATGAATGATGGAGGGTCCTAATAGGAATATAGGAGAGAAGCAAGGACCTTAATGTATAAGAAAAGGGGATTATTTTAAGAGGAGGTGTAAACACAGATTTGTAGAGGGCTTAATTGCAAATCTTTTGAATTTAAGTTTCCTAACGGCCAAGTTAGAATCGAACATGGATTTGAACTCATCCTGCTATGAATCGAAACCATTGGGTATGATCTAAACTCTCATTCAAATCCCATCGAATCCAAAGGAGATAAACTTGTATCTGTTTCAAACACAAATTCCCTCTATCCAAGTCTCACCATATATATAGAGAGCAACAGCCGCCGTATTCTCTTAGAACCCAAAAAGGATCTCGTTCCTTTCCCTACCGCAAGAACACAAGTAGGATCGAGAAGGAGCGAGGAATCACTCGATTTCAGGCTATTAACCTAAGAGGTACACAAATTCTTTAATTCTCAGATTCATGTTACATGCTATTGGTATTTGAAATTATGTCTATAAGGAAGATTCATTAAAGATCCATGTACCTCTGTTGGTCGAAGACTCTATATCTGGATAACAGAGGGTTGGGTATCAGACTTAGATGGCTTTCATCTTGAGTATCATTTATCAGTCACAGATAACTGAACAATCCATGAAATTATTTTACCTAATGTGTCACGCCCCAGAACCAGAATACTGGAGAGCGGGGGTAATATGATCACAAGCCAACAGTCACGGCTGTCTAGATATGAGGGTTTACTACAAGCCAACGGTCTCTTATTGTTAAGCCTATTTCTCAATCTCAAGCAAGTAATATGATCACAAGATATTTTACCACCAAATATACAATAAAAAGGCGTCCCAAATATTACATATCAGCTGATCATGAAACTAGTCGTACAAAATGCTGGGACTAGCAAGAGTTAAGTCATACATGATCAACCCTAGGATTTGTTAATCATGTTTACAGCCCGTAGGCAGACAGTAAGTAAATGTGCATCGAGCTAACAGGTGCTCGTCGGCTAAACGCCTCAAAAAAATAATTTTACAATAGAGTGAGCGAAACAAAATGGAAAACCCACTCGTAGCTCGGGTTCCTTCTAGTCGCCACCATCGGGCTGGAGGTTCGGTAGATTCTCGGGTGCTGCTCCGAAATCTGGCCACACAAAACCAGCTGGGTCAAACCCCAGAAAGAGCAAGTGCCACAAAGGAGGCCACAAAATAAGAACAAAAGCCGGCATATCAGAACATAAGAAAATAGAAAAAAGTACAAGTAAGTAAAGAGAACAATAGGGCAATAAACGACTAGGGACGTGGTACCATTCCGGGAGCCAGATTACAACCCGTAAACCAAACAAGGACCCGGGTTGTAACCCTTCGCCTGAATAGCTTCTGTCACTACCCATTTATTGTTAGAGATAAGTAAAGCAATCATGTGCAAGAGTTCCAGGTACAGGGGCCAGACAAGACTTAGACAGGGCTGGACTCCATCCATTCACAAGTGGCCAACCAAGTACTACGGCTTACTACTTTAACTAACTAGGGTTATCACAAGCCTAATTACTAACAAGATGCATGTGAGAATTTTCCAGTCCCAAGCCCTGCAGACTATCTAGTTATCCTTTCGCGGGTTGAGAGTATGGTTGGGTACATCGCCCAGGAGACGATATACCCTTAGGTGACTTAAAGGGTGCAACACATGACAGTGTGCTGGAAATGTTCTCTACTCGTCGGCAAGCTACAAGTCCAATTAAAGCGCCCAGATAACGAGACTGCCTGTGACTGGAAATTCTCCATGAACTATAGTCTGATCTAGTCATTATCCTAATCCATATTCAGTGTGAATCCCTGACCGTGGGAACCAGGGAGTCACATCCTAGACATGATGCAAGACAAGACAGGTGGATTGTACAAGCAAGCAAGCAGGAACACCCACGGTGTCAAGTTAGTTATGTAAGTCAAGTTGGCCGTCGCAACAGTATCAAGTCAAGTCAAGTTACAAGTTACAAGTTAAGAGTGCGCCGCCACGGGCCACTATCAAGTTATCAGGTTACAAGTCAAGAATGCACCCCATCGGATCATTTTCCAGAAAATCAGGAAGTACTAGGACCATAAATCACAAAAATCATAAAAACCGTACTAGTCATATCAAATACTAAAAATCGTGCCAGGTCGTGTTGGGGTCAAGGTAGTCGTGTTGTGTCGAACAAGATCTTAAAACCTAATCCACAAAAGAGAAGCCAAGTCCAAGAAATAAAACCAAATCATCATGGGCCAGTGGGTTGCGCAGGGGTGGATGGCGCAGGAATGGTTGGCGCAGGAGATAGATGGCGCAGGATTGAACTGCGCAGGGGTGAAGTGCGCAGGGTCCAAGCGCACGAGATTAGATTGCGCAGGGAGCCAACTGCGCAGGGGTGAGCTGCGCAGGGGTGAAGTGTGCGGGGATGGATGGCACATGGGTCAGAATGCGCATGAGTGGACTGCGCATGAGCAGACTGTGCAATAGTCCCTGCGCGTTGGGGTTGAGCGCAGTTCACCATGGGGCAAGCTGCACGGTCGGCGCTGCGCTAAAGAGCGCAGGCCGAGAGGAGGATGCGCAGTTCAGCACTGCGCTAAAGAGCGCAGGCTGTAGTCTGCTACTCCAGGCCGAGAGGAACTCTTCAAGAATACCAAAGTTCAAATCTTCATATCTTGGTCAAATCAAAACCAAATCTAGATTTTCAAAGGTCTAACTTGAGTAAAATTGAATTCTCTTCCACATGGAAGCATCAAAACCCACAAAAATCCAACCAAAATTGATCAAAACCATGTAAATCCGAAAATAGTTAAAACCTAGATCTAGAATAATGGAGACTCCAAATCACAAAATGTCAAGCACTAATATTGATTACCATGGCCTAATCTAGCTAATGAACAAATAAAATATGGTTCTCATGTGGTGGCAAGGTGCACTTGCCTATGGGTGGAGTGTTGTATAGAGGAAGGAAGAAGAAGAAGAAGAAATTAATGGAGGAAAGTAATGAGGAGAGAGAGTGTTAGGTGGGGATAATAAAGAGGGTGGGTTGTAGTGGAATGAGGGTTGAACATAGGCTAAGGTGTTCCAATGCATGTTAAACCAAACCAAACCAAATCAAACCAATTCTCCTCCACAAAATAAACTAAGCCAGGTAAAACCCAATTACGTGAACCAAAATCTGCAAGTCAAGCCAATTACAAGTACATGCCAAAATCCGAGAAAATAAATACAGGTCTGAAATACATGCAAGCTTGACAAAATACGTATTCAGAATATGGGTGTTATAACTCTACCCACCTTAAAAGGATTCCGTCCTCAGAATTTAATTAAGAGGCTAGAGAGACAAGGACAAGCTATATTAATCACAGGCAAGCTATAACCAGGCAAGCAATCAGACAATCATACATGCAAGCAAGGGATGGAAAACATAAGGCATAAGGAAGACATTATACCTTACGAGTCAAACAGGTAGGGATATCGCGATCGGATATCATCCTCACGCTCCCACGTTGACTCACCTAGAGAGTGATGACCCCAAGCAACACGGACTAAACTAATAGTCTTGTTCTTGAGTATCTTCTCTCTCCGGTCCAATATAGATACGGGCCTCTCCTCATACGAAAGGTTGGTACCAACAACCAATTCCGAATGGTCTAGGATGTGGCTCGGGTCCGGGACGTACCGTCGCAATTGGGACACATGGAATACATCATGCACCTCACTTAGCGACGGCGAAAGAGAAAGACGATAGGATACATCTCCTACTCGCTCCAGGATATCGAACGACCCTATATACCTAGGACTAAGCTTTCCCCGCATGCCAAAGCGAATGACGCCGCGGTTAGGCGAGATCCTAAGGAATACATGGTCGTCGATAGCAAACTCCAAGGAACGTCGATGAGCATCGACCCAATGCCGCTGGCGATCTTGGGCAACTCGAAGACGATCTCTGATCCTTCTGACCACTTCAACTGTCTGGACAATCATCTCTGGACCAAGCATCTGCCTCTCTCCGATATCATCCCATGCTAGCGGGGATCTGCACTTCCTACCATACAAAGTCTCGAACGGAGCCATCTGGATACTGGCCTGGAAACTATTATTGTACGAGAATTCTATAAGATGCAGGTGATCTTCCCACGAACCACCAAAGTCGAGCGTACAAGATCTCAGTATGTCTTCAAGAGTCTGGATAGTGCGCTCTGACTGGCCATCTGTCTGCAGATGATATGCTGAACTGAACAGGAGACGAGTTCCCAAACTCTCTTGCAAGCTACGCCAAAAGTGTGACGTAAACCTTGAATCTCGGTCCGAGGTGATACTGACGGGCACTCCGTGAAGCCTGACAATCTGCCTGAGGTACATCTCTGCTAGCTGAGCCGTAGACTGCCCAACTCTGAATGGGAGAAAATGGGCCACCTTCGTGAGCCTGTCAACTACAACCCAAATAGCATCTCGACCAGCTGGGGATCTAGGCAATCCAGTCACAAAATCTATGGTCACATGCTCCCACTTTTATTCTGGAATCGGCAAGGGCTGAAGAAGTCCAGCGGGCCTCTGATGTTCAGCTTTAACCTGCTGGCAAACCAAACACTGAGAGACAAACCGGGCTATCTCCCTCTTCATGCCATTCCACCAGAAGTGCTGACGGATATCATGGTACATCTTCGTGCCACCGGAATGAATAGAATACTGCGAACTGTGAGCTTCTGCCATGACTTCCAGTCTGATATCTCCACTGGGTATACAAAGACGAGAGCCGTGTCGAAGTGTACCATCTTTATGGATACATAACTCTGGCCTTCTTCCTGCCTCACACTCTGCTCTAAGCCGCTGAATCTTGGAATCTGTAGACTGTGCTATCCGGATTCTCTCAACTATGCGGGACTGAACCTGTAGACTGGCCATCAATGCCACGCTGGTAGGAAGAACCACTTCAATTCCCATTTTCTGAAAATCTGCCAATAACTCTGGTTGCGCCGTTAGGAAATAAACTCCGGCTCTCCGGCTCAACGTATCTGCTACAACGTTGGCCTTCCCTGGGTGATACTGCAAATCCACATCGTAGTCCACCAGCAGCTCGAGCCATCTCCTCTGCCGCATATTAAGGTCCTTCTGTGTGAAAACATACTTCAGGCTCTTGTGATCAGTAAATATCTCCACTCTATCTTCATACAAGTAGTGTCGCCAAGCTTAAGTGCAAACACTACTGCTGCTAGCTCCAAGTCGTGGGTCGGGTAATTCTTCTCATGATCACGAAGTTGACGCGATGCATAAGATATTACCTTCCCATGTTGCATCAAGACACACCCCAATCCTCTACCTGAAGCGTCGCAATAAACTGTGAATCCTCCGGTCCCATCTGAAAGCGTAAGAATGGGAGCCGTTATCAAGCCTCGTTTCAACTTCTTAAATGATTCCTGACACTCCGCTGTCCAAGCGAACTGCACATCCTTACGGGTCAACTGGGTCATCGGTGCTGAAATCCTTGCAAAATCTGAAACGAATCGCCGGTAGTAGCCGGCCAATCCAAGGAAGCTGCGAACTTCTGCTACTGAGCTGGGTACTGGCCATGATTCGATAGCCACAATCTTCTGGGGATCCACTTCCACTCCTCCTCGGGTAATGATGTGACCCAAGTACGGAATACGATCGAGCCAGAACTCGCATTTACTGAACTTGGCGTACAACTGGTGCTCCCTAAGCGTCTGAAGGACGATTCTGAGATGCTGCTCATGCTCAGCTTCGCTCTTGCTGTAGACCAAGATATCATCTAGGAACACGATCACGAACTGATCCAGGTAAGGCATAAAATGCGATTCATGAGGTCCATGAATACTGCTGGCGCATTGGTTGCTCCAAAGGGCATAACAAGGAACTCTCAATGTCCATACCTCGATCTAAATGCTATCTTCGGGATGTCCTGCTCTCTGACTCTGATCTGGTGGTATCCTGACCGTAAGTCTATCTTCGAAAATACCGAAGCCCCTCTGAGTTGATCAAACAAGTCATCTATCCTCGGAAGAGGGTATCTGTTCTTGATTGTCATTGAGTTCAAGGTACGATAATCTACACATAACCTGGACGTACCATCCTTCTTTTTCACAAGAAGCATCGGGGCTCCCCAAGGCGATCCACTTGCACGAATGAATCCCTTGGTCCTGAGTTCTTCAATCATCTTGTACAAAATCTCCAACTCTGAAGGCACCATCCTGTAGACTCGCTCTGATGCTGGTGCTGTCCCGGGGATCAAGTCTATAGTGAACTCGATCTCCCGTTCTGGCGGCATTCCTGGAAGTTCCTCTGGGAAAACATCTGGAAATTCTTCAACTATCCTGGGCAACTACACTGCTGCTACTGCCATCCGCAACACTGGGGATGATGGCTCTAAAGCTCCTCTGGAAAATGAGAACTCTGGCTCTCCTGGAATGCTGAAAACAACTCTACCAACATGGCAGTCTATCCTAGCATACTGGTTCCTCAACCAATCCATGTCTAAGACTACATCATAGTCTGCCATAGGGAATTCTATAAATCTAGCGGGGAACTCTCTACCGGTAACTACGATCCGACACGAGAAAAATACTCGATCTACTCCCACAAGACCATTACCAGTAAGTATATTGAGCCTCACTGATAATGACTCGGGCTCCAATCCTATCCGTGTCGCGAATCGTGCAGACATGAATGAATGCGATGCACCAGAATCAAATAATACTGAAGCTGGAAAGGAGTTGACGAGAATAGTACTTGCCACTACCTCACCTGGTGCAACTTCTTCTTCCATAGCCATCATCATGGTCTGACCTCTAGCTGCGGGTCCCTTCTGCTGGAAACCTCTCTGCCTGCTCTACACTGGAGCCTAGGCACACTGCTGCTGGAATGCCAAGGCCTGAGGCAACAATGGCCTTGGGTACTGCTACTGCTGCATGGGTGCTGGTCCCCTAACCGATGGACTGGTTAGGTTGGAAGAGGAAGAACTACCCCTATTCGGGCAGGCTCCTATCTTGTGATATGCCGCTCCACAAGCTAGGCACAATCCTTGCGCCCTACGACAATCTGCCACCACATGGCCTGGCTTCCCACAATAAGAACATCCCATCGCGGAAGTCTTCTTCTGCTTCTGCGGGTACGTCGGGGTCGAATGCTGAACCGACGTTACTGAGGCCACCCGTCTCGGAGTTCCAATGGTCAATCCCCTAGCTGCCGGGACTGGAGCTGATGATTGGTGCGTCTGACTGTGGGACCGCTTTCTACCTCCGGTCCTATCCACGATCCTCTGGGAGGTGTACTCATGCCTCCTAGCTGCCCTCAATACTGCATCGAACGTCTGGTGCTCGAACTGCTCAACCGCCAACAAGATCTCCAAATGCAGTCCCTGTTGGAAACGCTGGGCCCTATCAAACTCGGTCGCCACCAAGGTGGGGACAAACCTACTGAGTCTAAAAAACTCAGTCGCATAGCCATCGACCGTTCTGTCTCCTTACTTCAGGTTGGTAAATCTGGTCTGCAGGTCGTACCGAGCTACAGCATCAAAATACTTCGTCTGGAATCTCTCTCTAAATACTGCCCAAGCAATGGGTGCCACTAAACCCAAGGCCTGCGCTGCCCACCAACTGCGAGCCAAGTCCAGCAACTGTAGCCGTACCACGGCCACCTACTCATTCTCAGGTGTCCTAGCTGCTTCCAGAACCACCTCGGTATCCTGAAGCCAAGCGTCCGCGGTAATCGTATCCTCGCTGCCGTCGAAGAAAGGAGGGTTCAAGCGTATGAAGCTGTTGGCCGTGCTGTTCCCTGGATGACCACCTCTGGTCAAAGCATCTGCCACAGTCTGGTGCAAGGCGTCTCCTCTGCGATCCTGGGAAGCTATTAAGGTCCTGATGAGACCTACCAAGGTACCATCATCCGGCTCGGCAGGTTAAACGGGCTGAACTGGGGGCTCTCCTCTAGTAGGCACAACTCTGGAGGCTACTTCGGAGTGTTGGGCTTGATCTCCTGGTTGCTGGTCCACGGGAGGTGTTCCACCTTGCTGATCGGCAGGGTCAGGTATAGTGCAGCTGATGAAGACGATACAGGGAAACAATAAGGAAGGACCAGGACAGATCAACGATACAAGCATGTAATCAGGGCAAGAATTTCAGGGATTTGAAAATACGAGCGGAGATCAAGGACGAATACTGATTGAGACATCTATCGGTAAACCCTCACATTTCTTGATTGACAAGACCTGCATGGGCCACCACTTAAACCATGTCACGCCCCAGAACCAGAATACTGGAGAGCGGGGGCGTACATAGCCAGCTACGTATATTGAAATAGAATACATCTCAACTACACGGTCACGGCTGTCTAGATATGAGGGTTTACTACAAGCCAACGCTCTCTTATGGTCAAGCCTATTGTCTCAATCTCAAGCAAGTAATATGATCACAAGATGTTTGACCACCAAATATACAATAAAAGGCGTCCCAAATATTACATATCAGCTGATTATGAAGCTGGTCGTACAAAATGCTCGGACTAGCAAGAGTTAAGTCATACATGATCAACCCTAGGATTTGTTAATCATGTTTACAGCCCGTAGGCAGACAGTAAGTAAATGTGCATCGAGCTAACAGGTGCTCGTCGGCTAAATGCCTCAAAATAATAATTTTACAATAGAGTGAGCAAAACAAAATGGAAAACCCACTCGTAGCCCGAGTTCCTTCTAGTCGCCACCATCGGGCTGGAGGTTCGGTAGATCCTTGGGTGCTGCTCCGAAATCTGGCCACACAAAACCAGCTGGGTCAAACCCCAGAAAGAGCAAGTGCCACAAAGGAGGCCACAAAATAAGAACAAAAGCCGACATATCAGAACATAAGAAAATGGAAGAAAAGTACAAGTAAGTAAAGAGAACAACAGGACAATAAATGACTAGGGACGTGAACCATTCCGGGAGCCAGATTACAACCCGTAAACCAAACAAGGACCGGGGTTGTAACCCTTCGCCTGAATAGCTTCTGTCACTACCTATTTATTGTTAGAGATAAGTAAAGCAATCATGTGCAAGAGTTCCAGGTACAGGGGCCAGACAAGACTTAGACAGGGCTGGACTCCATCCATTCACAAGCGGCCAAGCAAGTACTACGGCTTACTACTTTAACTAACTAGGGTTATCACAAGCCTTATTACTAACAAGATGCAAGTAAGAATTTCCCAGTCCCAAGCCCTGCAGACTATCTAGTTATCCTTCCACGGGTTGAGAGTATGGTTGGGTACATCGCCCAGGAGACGATATACCCTTAGGTGACTTAGAGGGTGCAACACATGACAGTGTGCTGGAAATGTGCTCTACTCGTCGGCAAGCTATAAGTCCAGTTAAAGTGCCCAGATAACGAGACTGCCTGTGACTGGAAATTCTCCATGAACTATAGTTTGATCTAGTCATTATCCTAATCCATATTCAGTATGAATCCCTGACCGTGGGAACCAGGGAGTCATGTCCTAGACATGATGCAAGACAAGACAGGTGGATTGTACAAGCAAGCAAGCAGGAACACCCACGGTGTCAAGTTGGTTATACAAGTCAAGTTGGCCGTCGCAACAGCATCAAGTCAAGTCAAGTTACAAGTTACAAGTCAAGAGTGCGCCGCCAAGGGCCACTATCAAGTTATCAGGTTACAAGTCAAGAATGTACCACATCGGGTCATTTTCTAGAAAATTAGAAAGTACTAGGATCATAAATCACAGAAATCATGAAAACCGTACTAGTCATATCAAATACTAAAAATCGTGCCTGGTCGTATTGGGGTCAAGGTAGTCATGCTGTGTGGAACAAGATCTCAAAACCTAATCCACAAAAGAGAAGCCAAGTCCAAGAAATAAAACCAAATCATCATGGGCCAGTGGGTTGTGCAGGGGTAGATGGCGCAGGAATGGTTGGCGCTGGAGATAGATGGCGCAGGGTTGAACTGCACAGGGGTGAAGTGCGCAGGGTCCAAGCGCGCGGGGTTAGATTGCGCGGGGAGCCAACTGCGCAGGGGTGAGCTGCGCAGGGGTGAAGTACGCTGGGATGGATGGCACATGGGTCAGATTGCTCATGAGCGGACTGCGCATGAGCAGACTGCGCAAGAGTCCCTGCGCGCTGTGGTTGAGCACAGTTTACCATGGGGCAAGCTGCGCGGTCAGCGCTGCGCTAAAGAGCACAGGCCGAGAGGAGGATGCGCAGTCCAGCACTGCGCTAAAGAGCGCAGGTTGCAGTCTGCTACTCCAGGCCGAGAGGAACTCTTCAAGAACCCCAAAGTTCAAATCTTCATATCTTGGTCAAATCAAAACCAAATCTAGATTTTCAAAGGTCTAACTTGAGTAAAATTGAATTCTCTTCCACATGGAAGCATCAAAATCCACAAAAATCCAACCAAAATAAATCAAAACCATATAAATCTAAAAATAGTTAAAACCTAGATCTAGAACAATAGAGACTCCAAATCACAAAATGTCAAGCACTAATGTTGATCACCATGGCCTAATCTAGCTAATGAACAAATAAAATATGGTTCTCATGTGGTGGCAAGGTGCACTTGCCTATGGGTGGAGTGTTGTGTAGATGAAGGAAGAAGAAGAAGAAGAAGAAGAAGAAATTAATGGAGGGAAGTAATAAGGAGAGAGAGTGTTAGGTGGGGATAATAAAAAGGGTGGGTTATGGTGGAATGAGGGTTGAACATAGGCTAAGGTGTTCCAATGCATGTTAAACCAATCCAAACCAAATCAAACCAATTCTCCTCCACAAAATAAACCAAGCCAGGTAAAACCCAATTACGAGAACCAAAATCTACAAGTAAAGCCAATTACAAGTACATGCCAAAATTCGAGAAAATAAATACAGGTCTGAAATACATGCAAGCTTGACAAAATACGTATTCAAAATATGGGTGTTACATAATGTATGTGTAGTAGCAGGTACACGTATTAGTTTCAAAATCGAGTAACAACTCTAGCAGCACAGATGAAGACTCGATTTGGCTATATGCCTCGTGTTCTAGTTCTCTCTTCTGATTACCTAGTATCCGGTCACCCGTATACGAATGCTTGCATTAGTTTTATGGTGATAAGTCTTACTATATATAAGTATATTTGGGACTTTAGTTCAGATGCAAGTTAAACCTGAAACCAAATCTTGAGAGTACAGGTGATACTGGGTAATCCAACTATAACGACCAGGGAATCGAATGTCAGGCAAGGCATGACCCCAAATCCTGTGATACCAATTCAGGTCAACCGATTCCCATATCAGTATATTCAAATCAATCACCACTGTTCATGTGACCTGGATCCTAAGTAGACTTTTAACCCGAGCATGGGGCTCAGAGGGGAACCAAATTCGTAAAAACAGATGTGGAACCAACTCCTACAAACAGGTCAATCCATATCCTGTCAACTCTTATTAAACTTTATTCTTTGTGGTATTTCACAAGTTTATTATTGCAACTTCATAAGGACATATATCATTACTTGATGGTACTCATCATGTACACACAGATAGTGTTTTCTTTTATGCTTCAAGATGAAGACATGTCCGAACCTTTTTAGGGCCTTTAGACCATGGATATTGTTTGAATTGAAAGGCTTGACTTACCAACTCTGAGAAGGTCGTCAGAAAAATATTTGTTGGTAGAGTTCTTATATTCTTTGTATCCAGTTTCAACTAGTATAGCTTCCAGGGATAGGAAGTTCTGTACATTCAGATAGAACCTTCATAAGTACTCCTATACTAAAAACTAGAAACCATATTCCTATAGGGTAGAGCATTAGCTCGTTTGGTTGTAGAAAGAGGGTTCATGTAGGTGTTCACAGGTTCGAATCCTTAGTGGGAATTTTTAGGGGTTAATTTGTTCTTTTCATTTCTTTCTTTTACTCGTGTTCCCACAAGAGTTGGTTAATGAGAGTAACCCATATATGATTACTTGACAGCCACATGCCACTTAGTTGTGTAGGTTGGTGTCTCTAGGAGAGGTCTTGGGTTCAAGTCTATGCTTTGGATGTTTTTGGAATTTATGGGTTTTTCCTTGGTTGAATTGTGTCATCAACTTAATATATTTTTGCCTATCAATCATAATACTTAGTAAACCTCATCTGAAAACGATTCACTTGAAGTGACCATCCCCCTTCATATTAGCATACTCCATTACCCTCATATTAGAACCCTCTCTTTCCATGCTTAGTCCTATATATAATTCTTAGTTGTGTTCTTACACAATGTATCAGACTGTAGCCTGCATAGCCCTTAGTATCAAAATCTGTACAGAGGCAACCTAATATTATGTCTTGCATATAGGTTTAGCCATAATAGTATCACTTAGTATCCAATATTCAACATGGGGGGCCTAATAAGAAAGTAAGTAGGGATGGTGATTAATTTTCAAACCCTGTCCAAGCTAAGAAAACCAATTAGTTAGAATAGACCTCAAGCCTTAGAAAATAAGTAGAATGATTCATTATAGTTTTTAATGATGTTTTGATATGGAAATTCATACTATAGGTTCTTGGACTTGATTCAGCACTTGAACCCAACCAGCAGCTCAGGACCACAAGCAAGTATACCTTGCCTTCCTCTACAGTTTTACTTACATGCTTTTCTCTTCGTTTTACAGTCTTTGGATTATTTATGGACATCTGCTTTTCGTGTTATTTTTTGTGGAGTTGTTTTATTGGTTATAGTCGTGTTCATGTTTGGTCTTGTGGTTCCCACTTGGAGTTTCTCGTCCATATCTTGCTTGAGTCGTGTCATACAACGAGTGCGTGTAGTGAATTGCCATAGCCTTGATTATCGTTTTACACAACCAGAGAGTCCACACTCGGGACGAGGGTTGTTTGGTGCACCAGAGAGTCCACACACGGGATGAGGGTGTTTGTCGTGATCATTGGCACCAGAGAGTCCACACTCGGGACAAGGGTTGACCAATTACACCAGAGAGTCCACAAACGGGACGAGGGTGTCTTGCCGTGAGCTAACCAGAGAGTCCACACTCGGGACGAGGATTAGTGCTTAGTTCAAACCCGTGAGTCCACACTTGAGATGAGGGTTTGGTTCTTCCATTGATTTCGTGTTTCGTTCATTCGGCAGTTCATTTATGCGTAGTTGTTCTAGTATTCGTGTGTTCGTATTCGTGTTCGTGTGTTCGTGTTAGTAGTCATTGTCTTATTCTTGTTCTTTCTTGTTTATTTCTTGCGCATGATAAAACTGCTAGATAGGCATGTATATTATGTATCTTGTTATGTCCTCTGAGGACCTGATGATCTCCTCAGGTTAGCCGAGTTTGAGTCAGGAGCTGACGAGTGGATTTGAGTTAGTTTCAGATCACGGTGCTTTGCAGTTGAGGTTACTTGGTTAACAGGTTGTACTCAGTGGTTCATTTCTTGTATTTCTCTATTTTTTCGTCTACTGGTAGTGGATTTGTGTCCATTGGACGTGATATTGATTTGGATACATTCAGTTTATATTCATTATTGCTTAGTTTCATGGATATTCGTTGATCTTGATTGTGTCTTGATTATTCTGTGGATGAGATATAGATTCCCCGTGATCCTAGATTCAGTAATTTGTGAGTATAGACAGCGTTCTACCATCGACACTGCGACATAGGCTGGGCTTGGACACATGTTGTATCCGAAAAATGGGTGCGGGTCGTGACAACACACTCTTTCCGCCGTCAATCTTCGTCGAGGCCTTCGACTCCATCCGTTAGCGGATCCGTTCCTCCATCCGCTAGCGGATCCATTCTGCCACCGGATGCACCAGCGGATGCATCAGCAGATGCAGCAGCAGACCCAGCAGTTTCTGTACGGTGGGCCCCGGAGTACCCTCGGATTCAGTTTTATCCTGTTACCGGAGAGTACATGCGCGAACCCTCGGATCCTCCGACGCCACCAGAGAGGCCGACGGGCGAGTTCCGACGAGAGATATGGCCCGCGGGTGAAACGTAAGTAAATTTAAGTTAATTTATTAAATTTGTTTCATTTATTCAAGTCAATAATCTAGTCGTTGCTTTTTTATAGATTTTCTCGTGGGATGTTGCCCGGAGTCTAGGGTGCATTATCCGGGAAAACTACCATGGCCCCTACCTCAATTTTTCTGAGGTGCCTCAGGACAGGCAGTACGTCTGGCTCGACGAGATGAGGGTATATATCTTAGGGTTAATTATTAATTATTCTTTAATTCATTAATTTTTTAATTACGTGATATTTGAATTTGTGTGCCAGAGGACGTTCTGGTAGCCCCTCCATCGCGAGGAGGAGATCCGCAGGACCTACAAAGCCGTCGTCGGGAAAAAGATACGGGATACGGTGTACGACCTTCGTACGGCGCATACGAAGAAGGACTGGATCCGGGCGGAGTACTATGAGGAGATGTTGGAGAAGATGAATACTCCTCGATACAAGGAAAAATCAGAGAAAGCCAAGGCGAATAGACAGGCCGCGGGTCTGCATTCGGGGTGATCAAGGCCCCACGCACGGACGCGTGAAGATTTGGTGAGATACCGGAAATTCATTCCACTATTTAATTCGGTACTATTAATATACGAAGTTAATTAAATTCTACGTATGCAGGCCCAACAGACAGTGAAGGAAAGGAGAGAGGCGGAGGCGGTCACCACTCACGACGTATTCGTGCATAAGCACAAGAGACGGAAGGACGGGAGCTTCCTCGATGCGAGGGCCCAGGAGACTGATGTAAGTACTTACGTTCATGATTATAACTATAACTTAGGAAAACATATGATTATAACTATAACTTAATTAGGTAAACTTAGGATTAAAACTATAACTTATGGAAACATAGGATTTAGATTATAACTTAGAAAAACTTATAGTATAAACACATTCATTGGATAGGCTGCGTATCTTGAGGCACTCCGTCGGATTAAGCCCCCTACCGAGGATGTCGGTGAAACGACGCCCACCTAGACGCCCTCTTCTATGGTCGCTCGCTACGAAGACGTGTTCATAGAATCTGTCGGTGGCTTTAGGAAAGGGCACCTGTACGGCTTAGGTTCCGTAGCGAATTTTTTGCAGACGTCGACTCCGAGATATCTACCGCCTCCGCCTCCTCCCGCGCCCCCCGCTGACGATGTGAGGACGCAGCTTGCGACTCTCGCCACGGCGGTGTCAGATTTGCGGTCGATAGTGTTGGGGCACTATCCGCATCCTTCTTCTACCCCCGATCCCTCTGCTCCTCGTCCGTCTGCTGTCGCTCCGTCTACTGCTGCTGTCGGTACTTCGGATCGACCTGGTCCTTCTTGTTCCGGACGGTTATCTTTTGACCGCTCTTCTGAGGCCCGCCTGGTACCAGATGCTACTATCGTGGCGCTCCTTGACATGATGTCGTCAGAGCAGCTACGCTCGCTTCCAGACCACATCTTGTCCCAAGTGCCGCCATATATGGTGGAGGATTATATACGCAGAACGGATGCGGCGGAGAGAGCCCGAGACGATCCATCTCCTCCTTCTTAGTGATTTTATTTATGTTTTTGGACATTTATACATTTGGATGTGTATATTTTGGATACTTTATTTATGTTGTGATATATTGGATGTTTGGAGATATTGTGTTGGCAATATAGATATTTGTTGGAAATAATGGATGTCGGATATGTTATATTTGTGTATGGTGGATGTTGAATATGTTATATTACAGGGAATAGTCTCTTTTCTGAAAAAAATTTCAAAAATATTTCAGTTAGCGACGGATTACCGACGGCGTACCGACGGACGTTTGCAGATAGCGACGATTTTTCGACGGACTACCGACGGAGGATTGCAGATAGCGGCAACTTCCCGACGGATTATCCGTCGGACTATTTCTGGAAAAAGTTAGCGACGAAATGGCGACAGAATTTCCGTCGCTCATGTTCTGGTAATATGGAAGATATCCAGAAGCATGGTGACGGATTATCCGTCGCCAAATGGCCGCTAATCCGACGAGGAAGTGTATTTAGCGACGGCCTCGTGGCAGCTTAGTGACGAACTTTTCGTCGCTAATTGTATGAATATGAGATAGCGACATTCAAGCGACGGAATGGCGACGGATTATCCGTCGATCATATTTTAGAAATATGGAAGATTTCCAGAAGGGTGGCGACGGATTATCCCTCGCCAAGTAGCCGCTAATCTGACGAGGTAGTGTATTTGGCGACTGCTTTGCGTCAACTTAGCGATGAACTATCTATTGCTAATTGTACGAATATCAGATAGCGACAGCTTTCCGACGGATTATCCGTCGAGAGGCGACGGAATGGGGACAAATTTCCCGTCGATCATGTTCTGGAAATATGGAAGATTTCTAGAAGTGTGGCGACGTATTATCCGTCGCTGATGCGTCGCTAATCCGTCGACGTTAGCGACGCCTTAGCGACGGATATTGCGTATCAGAAACCCTCTGATACGCGGTTAGCGACGAGTTAGCGACTAATTATCCATCGCTATTTGTATGAATATTTTAAAAAGTTAACCTGTCGATGTTGACGGAAAACCGTCAGCATATCGTCGCTAAATGTTTTTATTTTGCCAACAGAAATCCGTCGCTAATTAGTCGAAGAGCGACGAGCTAGTTTTAGCGACGAGGTTATTCCCGACGGATTTTTTCAGCCCGTATCCGCCGGAAATCCGTCGATAATGGAAATTACCGACGAATTTTTGACGGATATGGCCGTCGCTAAATCGTTGTATTTTAGTTGTGATGGAAAGTTGGCGGCACCGAATATTTGGTGATATTGAACGTGGCTCACGATCCTAGGAAAATAAAAGGTGCACGTGTGGTGCTCACTGCTGGAGAAGCAGCACAGCAGTCGCAGAGTATGGTGCCGACGGAGTATGGCTTATTGATAGAGGATCGACCGGTGGTGGTGGATCAGAGCTTCGATACAGTTTGAGCTCGCGGCTCCGATGGATGGGCGGACGGTCGAAGACATCGACGGATTGGTCAGGTTAGGGTTTGCTTCTATTTTTGGTTGGGGATTGGCTGGTCGGTGGAAAAGGCTATCATGGAAGAGGAGAGGAGATAGATGGCTAGAGGGAGATGGCGATCGTAATAGTCACTTGGGGACAAGGGGTGGCTGTGTGGTGAATCTAATTATAGAGGAGTCACCGGTGTGGGCGGCCCAAGCGCTCGGGTGGCTTTCAATCGGAGGGGATTGATGTTGGACCGCTCGACGGGGGTGGTGTCGGTGATGTTGGCAGTCACCGACGTCGGATAGAATGGTAGCAAGTGTGGCTGGTATCCAAAAGCGACCACGACGATACTAGGAAAGAAGTTAGGGTCAGGGCTAGGGTTTGGTTGTTATGTCGAGGTTGTGTCATGTCGGACACAACTACTTTGGGGATAGAATCGTGTCTAGTGTGACGGACATGACATTTATATTGGTGGTTAAGTTTGGGACAAAAATTATTGGAAAGACACTCGCGATCGGACCCGAGGCCGACACGGTTGACATGGGGTTGGTGATTGATGGACACAGACAAGGTAGATGGACCAAATTGTGGATGGATGGGAATTGTTGTGGTTGATGATGATGACATAGCAATGGTTATGGTGATGGTAGTTAAGCGTTATTTGGGATTTTAAGAAAGATAACAAGAGGTTATCCTTAATTAGATGGAGGACTCCTAGTTAGATAAGGATCAAAATTCTTCCAATGGATAAAATTAACTTAAATCAAGTAAATTTTAAAACCAAATTTCTAATCTTAATCAATATTTGATTACAAAAATAATTTTAAATTACTAGTTAATATTACGAAAATAACTTAAATTATATTTGATACTTATCAGAAAACTTAAATTTAACAAATTTTAAAGCTATATAAATCGAATCTCAATTCAGTATTTGATCAAACTAATGAATAAAAAGAATATTTAATGATCACACAAATAATTGAAGATAATAATCAAAATAATTTAAATAATATTTGATGCATCAGAACAAATTAAAGTATATTTACGTAAAACTAAAAATCTTTTTTACTTTTAAAAAAGTAGCTATGACTTCTATTTTATAGAAATTAAGATAAAAAATTTACTTTCGAAGCAAAATATTTAAAGTAGATAAAAATTATTAAAAATTTTAAAAAAACACCCAAAAAAATTAATTAATTTTTTTGGTGGTTTACATATTTAAACCTAGAAATTGTAATCCATATTATTAACGAATAAATAATGATATCAAGACTAGTATGACTTAGTTGTAGATGGTATGATAATAAGTGGCTAGGTAACATATGTATTACGCGACTTAGAACGACCCATGTCTCAAGGAAGGAATTGTTAAGTCATATTTGTATTTTAGTGTGTAATACATATTTATTTGTGATTTGGGTTGATTGATATTTGCATGGAGTATTATTCGTTGGTTGATGGATAGTTCGGTTAGACTTTTGTATTGCAGTCTCAGCACAGATTAGACAAACTCCAGGCAAGTATACCTTGCCAATTTGATTTACAATATTTATATGATATTTATTTCATTCATTCACATGTTATACTGTTGCATATTTTCCTGTTCATTACTATATGTTGTCCTGATTATGCATGTCCTGATTATATATGTTCCTGATCAAACTTGTTCCTGGTTAGTCATGTTGATACATGACTTGAAATATACGGAGTGTTACATTGCATGCTAGGTGGCTTTACATGATTTTATTTTGACTTGTCCTTGATTAGAAGACTAATTAGACATGTCGTAGATGCGAGACAGACAATAACATTTGGGAGGGAAGGAGAATTACTACTTGTACGGACCTTATTATGCACTTACACTCTATATTATGTATATATATTTATTCGAGGAGGATTCATGTTCCGTAAGTTACAACCTCTCTTAGTTACCGTTGAGACTCCGACATGGCACTACGGCTATATTTATATTCCTGTCCTGTTGTCTTTTATTTTGGAGATGCATGCGCTTGTGAATGTCATCCTTAAATTATATTGGATGTAAGTGTCTATACATAATTAGTGTTAGTTGTCTTTGTTTTCTTATTCAGTTTATGTTATTTACTGTATTTTATTTTGACGTATATTATGTATCTTGCCACGTCCTTCTGAGGACTTGGTGATCTCTCTAGGTTATTGTCACGATCTGTACCCGGTTTACGGGTACGAGAACGTGGGTACGTCCAGCCTACGCCGCAGTATCGACGGTAGAACGTTGTTCTAAGTCAATCTATCTAACACAATGTGATATACCCTCCAGACGGAGGACAATCTCATAAGGATACAAACTCAATCACAAATCTAGGGATAGATAAATAGCACGATAAAATAGATAAGAAAATCTACAAGAAAGAGGCAACTAGAAGTGAAGTAAAACAATTTCATTAATTAACTCAAGGTCTCAATGCAACTCCATGATAAACAAGAAAAGAAGAAACACAAACTCTATATAACTACTCCAAGCTCTACTAGTGTCCTCTAGGCTAGCTGTGAACTCCATGTTTCCTATAAAATTTTATCAACGGGTCCTATCAGGACTGGAACGAATACATCTCATCAAGTAAATCCAAGTAAATGACGAAAACTATAAAAACAATTATAGACAATTTTATTGATGAAGTATAGGAATTCGAGACAGTTTAAGATGTAAAACTATAGTAAAAGAACAAGGAAAGTAAAAGCTGTGAAACAGAATATCATGTCAATGAAGACTGTAAATAAAGCTAGCTGAACTAGAATAATGTGATATGAGTCCAATGGTACAATATATGTCAAGTGTGATTCCATTCAATGATCCAAATAGGGTTATTCTTGTAATGGTTCTTGTGATGATTCTAGTAAAGATTCTAAACACTACTCACAGTGTGTTTTAAAATACTGAGATCGACATGTAAATGGCTAGGGATAATCCGGCACATCACACATGGGCCAAGTGTGGGACAGCTATCGTTCTTGTATAATTCACAGGGAGGTGGTTCATTTAGGAATGTTTACATGTCTACTCAAGTATTTCCCCGCCCGACAAATATGAGTGAATCCATAACACGACACGTAAATCGAGAATAAATCTAGCCAGAACATGAAGGTGCTTGTAGGTGATTCTTGTAAAGGTTCTTGTAATAGAGGCTAGACGAGTAAGGTATGTGTGTCGTATATATAAATTCTAGAAAAATATCAATTCGTGTTTGTATTCGAGAATCAAATAGAATTGACTAAAACTGAAATATAGAATTCGACAAGTAAATGAAAGAACTTTCAGAGAATGTACTCGCCTAAAAATTCGAGCTGCTGATGAGGATGTATAACTGAACTGGAGTGATATAAACCTATTTTAAGTATCCACATGTCACAACCAAGTCTAAAATATCAAAGGAAATAGCTACAATGCAAGACTACATGCTTCTAGGTCCCTTTTGGTCAAGTCAACCCTTGGTCAACTCTGGTCAAACCCGGTCAACGCTGGTCAAACCTGGGTCAACTAGTTCGTCTACTAATTTCTAGGTCATACACAAAATTCTAGGTCATTTGGAATTCGTTTGAGTTGAATTGGATCAAGTTTGACCCAAAGTTGACTTTTGTCAATTTGGTCAACTTGTCGGCCAATTCGACTAAACTAGGCTCAAAATGACAAACCAAATCTGTCCTAGGACTCCTATAGTTATATTCACAACTATAATCTATTCTAAGAGGGTTTCCAAGCATAATATCTATATACATATAGGTATATACACACACATGTGTATATATAATACAAGTCAACCTTAAATCTAACAAAAGATGGTGTGTGTGTGTGTGTGTGTGTGTGTGTATGTGTGTGTGTGTGTATGTGTGTGTGTGTGTCCTGATGCTTACTGAAATGGGAAAAATTTTGAGATTAAAAACAGAAAACACAACCATGGTATACCACAATTTAATATACTATTATCTACATATATATACAAAGTAAGAAAACTATATATATATATATATATATATATATATATATATATATATATATATATATATACACAAACTCTTAAATGGAAAGATTCGCAATGGTGCGAGATAATTTAAAGAGTCTAAAATCTGGAATTAAATACCCCTTGACCCATTCTCAATATGTATGCATTAGCAATGGGTTTCAACGGGGTTTTATATATATGTAATTAAATATATGTATACATAGCTATATAGAAAGCATGTATACTCATAATTGAAGAAAAATTATGAAACAAAACCAAAAGTTGGTTCCCACATATTCGAAACCTCATATACATATTAAAAACTCAGAATTTATAAGCTAAAATGCTGGAAAACAAAATATCACATTTCAACTCAAAATCGAAATTAAAGAAAACAACCCAATTTCACACAACGGCCCAAAATGAAAAATACACCAAACGAACCCGCAAAACTCGGCATACACGTTGGTCTCGACCCACGTGATGCGCTAGTATACTCTCGGGTTCAAAATTGTGTCTGTGTCGTGTCCACAGAATACGTATCGGAAATTTTTGATACCGCATGATACGCGTGCGTTCTCGCTCGTTTGAGCGCCGCACACACAACAAAATGC
This sequence comes from Iris pallida, assembly GCA_029216955.1. Classification (NCBI taxonomy): domain Eukaryota; kingdom Viridiplantae; phylum Streptophyta; class Magnoliopsida; order Asparagales; family Iridaceae; genus Iris; species Iris pallida. Next base: position 10,094,847 of record JANAVB010036019.1, read on the forward strand.
CCCGTGCTTGTGCACGTAGCTGGGGGGGTCCTAGGGTAGGTCTGGGACATGGCCAAGCAGTGACACGCCGCCCAAAGCAGCGCACGAAGCGCGCCCTCGTGCACGCGGTTCCGCCCTCGTGGCTCGCTCGTCGGGCTACGCCGCGACTCGGGGTTCGTTCCTCGGGTAGTCTAGGTATAGGTCAATGTGTCCCAGGTCCTGGAACAGGTCTTCGCTTCGTCGTGTGCGCGCACGAAGTCCGTTTCAGTCCCGAATATCAGCTGGGTGTACAGAATGGCTGAACAGTGCACGCGCGATTACTCCGCGCTCGCTCGACGAAACGTCGTGAAATTTTACGGGCATGTGAGAAAAGGTTGCCCCTACGTGCTCGTAAAATTTCACCCAAGACGGAGCTCTGTGCGTCGAGTTATGACGCACAGACTGCAGGGTGTGCACGGGACCGTGCACGGGATCTCGTGCACGCGTGTCCGTGTCCTTTCGGATGTCGAAATCGTGTCGATTTCCGATCCGTCTTCACGAAAGTTGTTACAAATTATATAAAGAAGGATTTCATGAAAACAGAATTGAAAACTAACACTTTTTAATTCTAAGTGGCATTTTGCCGAACACGTGCAACGTGAGACCGATACGTGTCCGATACCGCTATCAAACGAAACCAAAATCCTACAAAACTTCATACACAGATCAAGGGTGCCTATATGGATGCCAATACGAAAGAAAATCCAGATTTACTTTGGTAGAATAGGGTTTACCTATTGAGTGTCAAAAACTCAATGAACGGAGCCCCTCGGTTGTCGTGTCGATCGATTTCACTCAAGAAAAAGCCTCCGCCTCCTTGTTAGAAATGCTCCAGCAGATCCTCCTCTCCTAGAGGAGTGCAACAGAATTTGTTTTGGGAGAAATGGACTCCGGATGAGCAAACTAAGGTTTTTAGAGAAGGAAAAATAGGGTTTCTTTTGGAGGCTATGGAATTTTACAAAATGAGAGAGGGGGCTGCTATGGCCGGCCATATGGGGGTTTCTAGGGTTAGGGTTTCACATGGGCCAACTCCTTCAAGTTGTAATAAGGCCCAAGTCACAAAAGGCTCAAAAAGGCTATATGTAAAAAGGCTTAAAACCATTCTAAAATAAAGCCTTCTAAATTGAACCCAAGCTCCAAATAAATTCTAATAGGTAAAAAAAAAAATTCTAAGACATGGTTAGGTTCCTATACAAGGTCCACTAAGGTTAAACCAGTTGCTAGTACAACACAAGTCATAATATCTAAAAAATCACAAAAATGGCTAAAAAGGCTAAAATGACTAAAAATTCATTTAAAACATTCTAAAATAACTAATTAATTTTAAAATAATTCCTACAAGGTCAAATAAATTCTAATTATTATTATTAGACTTCTAGTCAAGGTTGGCTAAGTTAAACCCATTTATACTACACAAACATCAAACAAAACTACCTATCATCACATGAATTCAATAAATTAATAAATAATATAATAATTACAAAATGACCAAAATATTCCTAAATTAAAAATGTAGTGGTTACAGTTATTGCTGGTTTTTTTTCAGGTTATTGTTGGGATAAGTTATAGGCATATTGGGAGCTAGTTCTTTAGGATCTTCAAGTATCTCTAGTGATTCCTTCTTATATATTCTTCCTTAGTTATTTATTTTCATAATTTATAGTATGTTTGCAAAAACAAAAGTTGTTCTTTATTTCACAAACTTTGTAAGAAGATTATAATAGAATTCTGGGAAAGTACAACTATAGGAATCCGATCTGAAGACGATCGCTTTATCCCTTGGACGATGTGAACTTTGAAGACGGTAGCCTCTGAAGAACGCAGCAGCACTTTGGCAAGAACTCCTGATCTCTGGTGATGATATGACGTTGATTCTGATTTTTCTCTCTGATCTTTCTGATCCCCCCTATGAAGGACTTGAAACTCTATTTATAGAGTTCTGGAAATAACTAATTTTTAGTTATCCTAGATTTCGTCGGATGGATTGTGCAGACATTGGACTGCACAAGCAGCGAACTGCGCTGGCAGTTACTCGATCGTGGACCAACTGTATGAGACGCATGGCATTGTTTGATTGAAATGCGCTTGGTCGTGTACAGACGGTTGCCACGTGGTGAACAATTGATGGCATGTAGGCCATGTGTAAATTGTCAGTTATCTTGATGGATTGCGCCATATGAACTGCGCTGGCTTCAGACTGCGCTGAGATTGAACTGCGCTGCAGGAAATCTGGCAGACTGCGCTTCGATTGGGCTGGTAGCTTGCGCTGCATGTACAGCTGTCCTCGAGCGCTATGCTGCACGAGAAATAAATAGTTTCCTCATTCTTCGGGCTGTCAGCTGTCAGAAGATCTAACTTTCTGTCAGATAATGATGACGCGGCCACGTCAGCTAGCGCGCTTGGATGGGTGCACAGTTCAGCTTGCGCAGTTGAGTTGTTGTGCAATCTGTTTCCTATGCAGTTCACTTGAAGGGTGCATAATTTGATTTTCTTTGCTTTTTTGATGGGTGCAACTTGATTTTTAGGACCTACAAGACCCCCTTCAAAGTTTTCGAAATTTGAAAATATTCAAAGTTTCAAAATACTTTGAATTTTGACTTTAAAATTAAGTTGCGCAAGTGATGCCTTGACTGTGTGTTTGGAGGAATCAGCTCCTAATTTCTCGACGCAATCTGAGGTGACTGTTACTTTAGAAAAACTATAAATAATTTTTATTCTTCTTTCTTTCCTTCTTTACTTGTTTCCAACTGTTCAAGAGAGAAAAGTTTTTGTGCCAACTCCGACCACTTCTCCTTCCTATCCGTCGACATCAATGGCCCCGAAACGTTTAGCCGCCGAGAAGGGCAAATCCCCCGCTGAGTCTTCGACTCGGGTTGTGCTCCAAATTTCTCGTCATGAAGTCGATCACCCTACGCTGCAAGGTAGATGATGAACTCGATCAAAAACCCTTTTTAGGGTTCTTTGACATTGTCGAACCTTCATACCTCTCTTTTTTTAGAGATTTGATGGTATTACGCCGCCCTGTTTAGGGTTTTGGTTGCCCACACACAATAGTTTTCATTTTTATGAAAACTATTATTCTTGCACAATCGGTTAGAAAGCGCTGGCAAATGTTCAGTACAATCTATCGATTTGCGTAAGTCTGTCCAGTGCAAACTGATGCTTTGCGCAAGTCTGTTAGCGCAAGCTGATGACTTGCGCAAGTGGATGTGTTGGCGCAACTGGATATTTTGTGCATGTAGGCTACATTAGCGCAATCTGATGCTATTCACATAGCGCAATCTGACACTTGCACAATTTGTTGATCTTTTAAATAGACTCTTTGATTTTGTATGTACTGAATTCTGTCTTTTTTGTTTGATGCAGTCAACCTCAGGAAAGACCCAGAATATGAGATCTTTACAGGGACTCTGGCAGAACCTAAATTTAAAGAAGATTTGTCCCATGTGACATTTCCTCAGTATGCCCTGCCATCTTCTCGATAGGCCATCCTAACAGCATAAGACAATAAAACATTGCTGAGTCTGATGAACGGGCAGCCTCTGCAAACTGCTGACGCCGTTATTCATAAGAAGCCTCTGTTTCTGTTTGGTGAGGCTCTTGATAAGAGTTCTCAGCTGAGAACTCGAGTTGAACAGAGACTCTTTCAGAGAGGCGAGAAAAGGATACTTTTACCGAACATTTCCAGGTGCCTCTCCCTATCTCGCTATGCCTTTGCGAGCTATCCCAGAAGAATGGACTGGGATATAACTCCTCTTCAACAAGCCAGAACAGGGAACATTTGTGTGAAGAAAGGACCAAATAACAAGGACATGTTTTACAGTTCCTCGGAGCGTCACAGCTCCTTGCTCAGAGGATTAAAACCTGGGTGCATCCCACCAGAGAACTCCTCCCTGCTGCTGCCGGTCAGGATGCCGATATTCGCAAACGAGTTTGCGAAGGTTGAAGGAAGATATCCTGATCAAGATATCCGATTAACAGGTCTTGTTAATCCGGATAACATGAGATGGAATTGTATAGCCAATTGGATATTGGCTTAATTCGAAGATAAGCTCAAGGAGAATGAGCTGTACCAGCCGATATATTCTACCGTTTACGGCTTTCAACCCAATCCTCACCTATTCCTTACTTTGGTAGAAAGGTACAACTTCAGAACAGGGACTTTTATGACGCCCTGTGGGGAGATCGGACTGGCTTTTCACGAGATGAAGTACATCTCGAGTCTACCAATAGGGAATATCCCTTATGAGGAATTTGTCCCCACCAATGACGAGTTGGACAAACTTTGTCAGGAGAACGCTGATATGGTGGCCGTCTTCGAGGAGCTCTTGTGCCACTACAAAATCTGTTCCTTGTATTACAAGAGCGGTTCATCAGGCACCTGCTACTCGTCGAAATGGTTACCATATCTCTTCCTTAACAACATTATGGAGAAGAAAACCAAAGAACACGACAATTGTAAACCCAACTTCTTCAAACCACTCAGCAGTGAGGTGATTGGGTTGATGGAGGAGAATAAGGAAATGGATATCATGATCGATGATGATCTTCAATATCCTCCTTTCAAGACAGGAGATAATATTGAAAGATTCATGAGGATGGGCTATAGGCCCATGTCAAAGGAAGCCCGGCTGGCGGGTTTCCTCACCTACTGGCTCCGACGATTCGTCGTCCCTGGTGTAGAAGTATGGAAAATATCAGAATAATGGTCCATGCGGCTCCGGATACGAAGCCCATGCGGCTCATATGGGAGCTGTCTTATACAGTTCAAAGGAAGACTCTCCGTCTCATGCGGCTCGAGAGTGTATGTGGTTCAGCAGGAATATACGGCTCGTTCGATGCCACGTGTCCCCCTGTGATCCTTCCCTACAGCTGGCCCTTTGAATAGTGGCCTCATTTAATGCTCTGACATGATTTGACGACTATGGCGGCTCTGGCATAAAGTGTCATAATGGCTCTGCCATAATGACAGACCCTTCGGGAAAGGAAGAAGATCTCTGACCCGATCCGTCAGAAATCCTAGGTTGTCACGTGGCAAATCTCATGCGGCTTAAATAGAGAACAGCTTCATGCGGCTCACTGAGAAGTCACCCTATATGACTAGCAGAAATCAGCCATATGCGGTCCACTGAGAGCTCAGCCCCTGCGGCTCAATACAACGCTAGCTCATGCGGCTCGCAAAGACTATGCATGTGCGGCTCATTGAGAGTTCGTTCCCTGCGGTTCGATGAAGCATTGTCCTATGCGGCTCACGAAGAGTATCTCCCTACGGTTCAAGTGTTGCCCATCCTATGCGGCTCTGGCAGGACCCACAATCAAAACACGTGGCATCGGATCAATCAACGATTTAACTGAATCTCAACAAATATATTTGACATCATCATCATAATTACTGAGATCAAGGCATATCATTTATCATCAAGCCAACAGGACACGTGGCGAGCAATCGGATATTGGTAGAATCCATCATAGAGATTTAAAGCAGTTAACATTAATTGCTCACAAGATTCGGTGCTATCCTCATTAATGGCCGAGATTCATTATAATCAGGATCAAGGGTTCAGATAGATTGAAGGAGCGCCGACATTCCAAACAAATGATCATTAGCAAACCCTAATGATCATACCCCACTCTTATAAATAGCCAGCATCATTTCTTTGCACAAGGGCCGGCAACAAAAAGAATAAAAATATACAGAGTCAAAGAGAGAATACACAGAGAGAGAGAAAGAAGCCAGGAGAGCAACAGAGGAGCAAAAAGAGCACTTCTTCGTCAACGCCAACCATCTTTTCACAAGGAGCCAAGGCTGCATACCGATCGTCCAAGGAGTAAGGCAGAGCTGTCGTCGCCTTTCCGAGCCTCTATCGTCACCCCCAGAATCTAAAATAAACAATTGTACTTAGATTGTTGTACCTAGGTTTTCGTCCCTAGGCTTTCTTTGTACAAGCGAGTTTGTATTGTGAGTCTAAGTTCAGTCCTCCGATAATTGTTCTGTACTTTTACAATCAATGGCAAACACGATGGCGACTCTGCTGGGGACTAACTTCTCCACGGCTGAGGAGTTGGTGACGCAATCGAATGCAGCCAAACTTGGCTCCACGCAACAAAAGATGGTCGTCCGCTTCGACCAACAAGCGTTTGAAGAGATGCTCTCCGAAGGAAGCGCTGGCCCGGTCCAGAAGCGCACCCGCACGACAAAGGCTCGCAGAGAGTGGAGGCCAAAATCATTTGCTCCTCCCCAAGCCCCCGACGGTGTACCCTCTGTTGCTCAAGACGGCGAGAAGGACTCTTCTGCGGCCCCACTTCAAACCGTAGACAACTCTGCTGTCCCCAAGTCCGGCAGAAGAAAATACTATGATGCTGGACTTGCAGGGGCAAAGAGGAACTCTACGCGAATTGAGCCACATAGGGGTGCTAGCCGAGTGAAAAAGGCTCATGCGACCACATCCGCTAGCCGCATGGACAAAGCCCATACGGCCACAGTCGCTAGCCGCATGAAGAAGAATCAGGCGGTCACATCTGGCAGCCACATAGTTTATGCAGCTACGGTCGCCAATCACATGGATGAAACACATGAGGCTACAGGAGTCAGTCGCTTGCAGAAAACCCATGCGGCCACTATTGCCAACCGCATGCGTTCAGCCTGCACGGTCGTGACTCCTAGACGCCCAAAGACAACTCATCCGATAGCAGAAGACGATCGCATGCAGACAGCCTGCACGGTACCCAACTCTAGCCGCATAACGTCCGTTCCACGCTTCTCTCGATCGGTCTTCGACCGTCTCTCTTACGGTCCGGACCCTGATGATTCTCTGTATGATAAACCAGACTCTGTGGCATTCAACTTGGACTCCTCCTATTACGCACCCACAAGTGCTAGAAGGAGGAAGTCTAGGGCAGTGCGGGCTCATCGAGCCCAGTCAGCTGTCCCAACCTCTGACTATCGGAGCGTCCCGTTGACTATCACACGGGCCTCGGATGGAAAGTTGTATACAACCACTCAAGTCCAGCCCCCCGCGGCAAACAGACAGAGTGGTTCCTCTGACCTGCGGGAGACGATCCTCCACAAACGCAAGGAAAGAGAAGGAGTATCGGTGTGCAAAGAGTCCTCGCTTGGACATCGCTGCACCCAAATCATCGTCAATTGCTGATGCAACAATGCGGCAATGACGAAAGCTCGGCCATCTGCCTTCCAAAGGCTACAGCACCCGAACTCAGAAGATGAGGCACCTCCTGTTGTCTCCTGCAATTTTGCTCAAAAAGCTTCCGCCGAAGAGAGGAGGAAGAAAATGAGCGTCTCCAGTCCGAAGATATCAACCACTACAACTAAGAAACTGTCGTCTAAACGGTTGTCCTCCACTGGTGTGTTCCAACACACCCGTTCAAAGACAAAATTTACCACGATAGGAAATTCATCATCCACATCGCTGGGGGTGGAAGGAGCTGGGGGTAGCACTCCTCCGAACATCCGCAACAATCCGATGTTCCAAGGAACCGAGTCCGCACAAACAACTCTTCCATCAGGAGCAACGGACGCTGATGCCCCCGAGGACATCCGTAACTCTCAAGACAAGACAAGCTCTGAAGCTGGGGATACCATCCTCTCCGAGTCCGAGCCCGAAGAGAACATCCCCACCTATCCCGATGACTTCTCGGTGCATGGGTACGACTCAGAGGGCACATCCTCCACCGTTCCTTCCATCACTCCTCACGTAAGGACGGTATTCATGACGGACAGCGATCAACGTGGTTCCAGTGATCGCCAGCGCATCGACAGTCTCGAAGCTATATTACTTGCTTTGGTCAAGTCTGTAGACGAGTTTAAAGAGGCCCTGCCCACTTTATAAGGAGGAGCGCCAGGTCAAACAAATACGGGCCCCGCGGTCAATATAGATTCGAACTCAGCGGCACCAAACCCGGGCAATAATCCTTCCGAAATAATAGCCCCCGCCGCGACAGATGAGACCCGAGAAGTAAGAAGAGAGGTTCAGGAGCTCCGTGCCATGTTTCATTCCCGAGAAAACGCTCAAGATCTCAAAATACGACAACCATACCCAGCTGAGTGGAGGGATGTTCCATTCCCACCAAGATATAAGCCGTTCAACATCAACCCGTATGATGGCAAAACCTCAGCAAGTCGGTACATCACTTACTTTGAGGTCACCACTGATCATCTGCCCCATGAAGATGCGATCCTCACACGGTTATTCATTGGAGCATTGGAAGGAGTCGCCTTTGATTGGTACCGCAATCTACCTGACAACTGCATCCATTCCTTCGCCGGCTTCAAGCGCATGTTCTTGGAACGATTCTATGAAGTAGGACAAGACGTCACTATGTCCACTCTCATGGACGTTGTCCAAGGAGAGAAGGAGCTAACAAGGAACTATATCGAGCGGTTTCGCCAGACCGCCATGAAGCTGCCTTCCGGAAATCCGGATTCTTCTTTGATTAAAATCTGCAAAAAGAGACTGCTTCCAACCATCAGTCTCTGGATGGGCGAGAATCAATTCAAAGATTGGAAGGCGTTCATCATCAGCGCCACAAGCGCTGAAGAACGACTGAAGAAGGCCCGCCAACTGGGGTTGCACATCTCAGAAGGAGAAAACAAGGGCAAGCGTCTCAACAACGATAATGGGGGTAACCCCTCCAACAATCGGGACAGCAAGGGAAAACAGGCTATGGTGGCCGACACGGCCCAGAAGCCCGAGCCACAGCCAGCAGACAAGCAATAGCCTCAGATCACTTACTCTTTCGAAGACGGCCACGTCAAGCCTATCTTAGACATGCTCATACAAGGAGGTAGAATTCAGCTTCCTCCACCAAGACGGGAGCCTCGGCCGGCTGATTTGGAGAACCCGAAGTTCTGCCATTATCACCGTTATGTACACCATGCTACACATGACTGCTACCAACTAAAACGGTACATCCAAAGCCTCATCGATTCGAACGCTCTGGCCATCGACTTCGAAGAGGTAACCGTAGCAGCCAATATGGAGTCCGTACAATTCGGCAACTTCCCTCCAACGGAGACTCAAGACGGGGTAATTCCCGTCCCTCTCGCGACAATGGAGATTACCAATCTTCCTCCGCCCCGAGAACAAGTTGCTGGTCTAGTACCTCTCACCACCTCAAGAGGAGAGGTCATGTGGGTCCATCCAGACTTGGTGTCAGAAGTAACTCGGCCCACACCATCTCCCGCCAACAAAAAGAGTGGAAAAATCAAGACCTGCCGTACAATTTCATCAGTAGACAACGAGGAAGCTACAGCCATCGTCACGCGGTCCGGAGCGCAATCCCAACCTGTGGTTGACAGTCCAGCTGAAAATCATCAACCCACTATAACTGATGCTCCGGGACCGGCTCAGCCTTCGACGACTGACAAGCCTAGGCCGAAAGAGACTCGTTTCGACAAATCTCTCCGAAAGGACGTAGCCCAAGGGCTAGAGAGGCCTACAACTTTGACATCTTAGCATAATTGGCTAACACTTCGGCCAAATTGTCATTGTACGAACTCCTAAGGCTCTCCAAGGACGTTCGTATTACACTGAGCGAAGTACTCCAAAATGCTGATGCCTATCTCGCTCAATCTAACCTCACTGGGGAGGACTCACCCGTGGATCTCCAAGATAGCGCCTGCACGGGAGCAATGCCCAACATCGTCTTCACTCCGCAGGACATGCTCATCAAAACCAACCTACATGATCGCCCGCTATACTACACGGGATATATCGGCGACGTGAAGGTGGATCGGATGCACATTGATCCTGGCTCTTCCATAAGCATCATCCCGAAGGGCCTGCTACATCATCTTCGCATCCCAATGCATCGTCTGACACCTACAAGCACCGCCATCAGCGGTTTCAATTCGGGTAGGAGCTACCCTATCGGAAAGATTCTTCTGAAGTGTCAGATTGGCGATCTCCAATCCGAGGTCACCTGCTACGTCATAGATGCAGACACTTCTTACAACATCCTCTTGGGACGCCCATGGATACACGATTATATGATCGTGCCTTCCACGCTACACCAGTGCTTCAAATATGTCGACAAATACGACTTCATGAAGACAGAGTTTGCTGATATCGATCCCTTCAAAGGGGTCGAATCTTACTACTCGGATTTCTGTTTATACAAAAAGTCGAAGAAACACCTTGATGAAGAAGACGCATAAACTCATACCGAGATAGCCACGGGATCAGAAGGACCCCTGACGATCCACCTCCAAGCTCGCAAGCCGGGCAAGTCCGCACCCCTCACCGCCACTCTGCGGAAGGACGCGATCAGCCTCTCGGCGCAAGAGGAGCAGATGATAATTCGGCTACCAAGGTCCAGCCAAGTGCCAAGACCCGCAACGGGGCCACTAACAATCCGACTGCCGAGAGTCAGTCAACCACAAACAGGGAAGCTCGACCCCTCGGACAGGCCACTGACAATACGCCTTCCCAAGAAAGGTTGTCGCCTCGATGCAAGGTCTGACACTTCCAGCGAACCAGCCACTCCTCGCTCCACATCGAATGCCAAACTGGGGGTCGCCAGTCTGCCAACGAATCCACGCTCTGCTCCATCAACTGGACCACTGACGATCAAGCTTCCTAGGTCGTCCTCTCAGTCTTCGTTCACACAGGAGGTAGCCGAAGAGGAACCGGAGCTAGCCAAGTATGTGGCTGCCCACACTGATGTCCCTTCCGCCGATGATGTAATCCCCCTAGAAAAGATACCTTACTTCATCAATAAAGGGTTATCTTTGAACTATACCGAGCTCAATAAGCTATGTACGATGTATGCTATGGAACACGGTATAGGCGCTCACCTACACACACAGGTGACAAATGTGTACACCGCAATCTAGTTTACTCCAGTAGAAGACGCTTACCGAATACACAAGGGAGGAGATCATCCAATCATCTTCGGTCGGACGAACAACCCTCATCCTCGCACCATAGAAGAAGTCGACCTCGGGTCAGATGCCGGGAGACTGCCTCTGTATCTCTATAGCCCTCAATCCAAATATCTCATGCAGAAATAGGAGTATGATCTAGAGACTACGCCAGGATTGAACTATGACACTGGACGACGATTACCTTTGAAGCCGCCATCCCCGGCGGGAAAACCAAGGAACTACTATAACAAAACTCGATGCGGGTTAGGGTATGTAACGCCTACTACGACCCCAAAAAGTTCAGATGAAGAATGCGACTGGCAGTCACATTCAACCGGATCACCAACTTCCGACTCAGATACCAGCATCGGAGATGTATTCAGACAAGTCGTGTCAGTCAACATGACGTTCGCCGATGCTTACAAGGAAGACGAAGACATCCCCGAAATCCTCGAACTAGAGCCATGGGCCCAGCAATTAGATGCACAATGGGAAAAGTGGTTCGAACTGAGAGAACCTCCTACTGAAGATGAGGTCATACAAGTGGATCTCGGCAGCGAATCTTCTCCAAAACCGATCTTCATCAGTAAAAGCCTAACCGACGAAGAACGAGAGTCGCTGTTAGAACTTGTCAAAGAGTACATCGATGTGTTCGCCTGGAGCTATGAAGACATGCCAGGGTTAAATCCTGACATCGCTCTTCACAAACTTAACATTCGACCAGACGCGAAGCCGGTCAAGCAACAGCAGCGACGCTTTCGTCCAGGCATCATGGACGCAATCGAAGCTGAAGTCAACAAATTGATAGCCAGCAGTTTCATTCGTGAGGAGCAACATCCTGAATGGGTCGCCAATATAGTACCCGTCTTCAAGAAGAATGGGAAGATTCGAATCTGTATCAACTTCCGCAACCTAAACGAGGCATGCCCCAAAGATGATTTTCCCCTTCCTATCACAGACATCATGATCGACAACACCTGCGGCTTCGAACGCATGTCATTCATGGACGGCTTCTCGGGGTACAACCAAATCAAAATGTCTTCTGACGACGAAAAGCATACGTCATTCCGAACACCGATTGGCACGTACTACTACACAGTCATGCCTTTTGGTTTAAAGAATGCTGGCGCCACATACCAAAGAGCTATGAGCATCATCTTCAGAGACCACTTACGCAAGACGGTGGAGTGCTATGTTGATGATATAGCCATCAAAAGCCGTAGCAAAGGAGACCATCTGCAGGATCTAAGGACGGTATTCGACCTAATGCGAACGCACAATTTGAAAATGAACCCTACAAAGTCCTTCCTGGGCGTATCCAGTGGGAAGTTCTTAGGCTTCATCATCACTGCAAAGGGTATCCATGTAGACCCTGAAAAGACAAAAGCAATCATGGAGATGGGTCCCCCGAGAAATCTTCGCGAACTCAGAGGCCTTCAAGGGAGATTAGCTTACATCAAAAGGTTTATTTCCAACCTCTCAGGGCGATGCCGACCATTCACGTATCTCATGAAGAAAGGAGTCTCATTCGTATGGGACGAGGAATGCCAGCAGGCTTTCGATAGCATCAAAGAATATCTGTCAAATCCTCCGGTCTTGGTGGCCCCAGTCCCTGGAAAACCATTCCTGCTCTATGTACGAGCAATGGAACACTCCCTCGGTGCTCTGCTGGCACAGAATAACGATGCAGGCCATGAACAGGCCATATATTACCTCAGCCGAATGATGATTGGACCAGAGCACCGGTACACCGCTGTGGAGAAGGAATGCCTCGCTCTGGTGTTCGCCATTCAGAAAATGTGACACTATGTCATCGGACAAACGATACATGTGATCTCATGAGTTAACCCTCTCAGGGTCCTCATGACTAAACCAGGGGCACTCAGCTCTCGTCTCGCTACATGGGCAATACTGCTGTCCTCTTATCATATGAGCTTCGTCCCCCAAAAGGCAGTCAAAGGTCAAGCCCTGGCAGATTTTTTGGCAGCCCACCCAGGCTCGGAGTCCTCCAGGATATACGAAGAGATCCCAGATGAGGTCGTCGACTCGTATACAACCTCCCACAAAAATATATGGTGAATGTTCTTCGACGGCACTTCAAGGACCGGACCTAAAGGCAATATAGTTGTCAGAGTCGGGGTAGTGCTAATCTCTCCTTCCGGATTGGTGATTAACCGTGCTTATTCCCTCACTGAACCCTGTTCTAACAATGTGGCCGAGTACAACGCTCTGGTCATTGGCCTCCAACTTGCAAGAGAGCTGGGGGTAGAATACCTTGAAGCGTACGGCGATTCCCAACTAATCGTCAATCAGATCCGGGGTTCGTAAGAGGTACGCCATGAAGACATGATCCCTTATCATCAAATAGCGATCAATATCATCTCGGCATTTGAGGGGTTCTTCGTCGAGCACGTCCCTAGACTCCGAAATATTGAAGCCGGTGCCCTAGTTGGTCTCGCCGCTTCCCTAGCAGTTCTGAATTATGATCGGCAATCAGTGGAAGTGATAGGCCATGAACTGGTCTGTCCCAAAAACAATGTGCAATTTGTCGCAAGTTATTCCGCACAGACGATCGATGATGCCCCAGATTGGAGACAACCATTCATCGACTTCGTCGTCTACGACATCCTGCCTGAGAACCCAAAGGAAGCTACTTCCATCAGAAGGCGTTCCCTCAGATTCTTCTACGATACAGAGACGAAAATGCTGTATCGCCGCTCCTACGACGGATTACTGCTTCGGTGTCTATCAAACGCAGAAGCCAAAGAAGCCGTACGAGAAGCCCATGACGGTGTTTGTGGGGCCCACCAGCCCGGCCCGAAACTGCAAGACCGCCTTCGCCGAATGGGCTACTATTGGCCCACAATGGAGGCAGACGCGATAGATTATGCTAGAAAGTACAAAGCTTGCCAAGTCCACGCGGACTTCATCCACCAACCCTCCGAATTTTTACATCCGACAGTAGCGTCCTGGCCATTCGAAGCATGGAAAATGGATATCATTGGTCCAATCACCCCACCTTCCTCCCGAGGACATCGCTTCATACTTGCGATCACTGATTACTTCTCTAAATGGGCGGAAGTTGTCCCACTCGCAGAAGTCAAGACTTCAAACGTGATCAGCTTCCTTAAACACCACGTCATCTACCACTTTAGACTGCCCCGAAGGATCATCCATGATAATGGTCCGCAGTTTACAAGCCACGCATTCTACCGATTTTGCGATAAGCACCGTATTCAGAATATCGCCTCGACGCCGTACAACCCGGCAGCAAATGGGTTAGCAGAGGCGTTCAACAAAACAATCATCAAACTTCTCAAGAAGTTTGTCTCCTCCAACAAACGTGACTGGAAAGACAAGCTCGGCGAGTGCTTATGGGCTTATCGTACCACGGTCCGAATAGCCACCGGAAATACACCATTCTTCCTGGTATACGGAAGTGAGGCAGTCCTCCCCATGGAGACACAGATCCCCTCACTACGTGTCGCCCTCACACACCAATTGACAACCGATGATAACTACCGACGTCGACTGCAAGAGTTAGAGGCCTTAGATGAAAAGCGCCTCCTAGCTCAGCAAAGGATCGAGCTATACCAAGCACGCATCTCAGGAGCCTTCAACAAGAAGGTCAAAATCAGAACATTCCAGGTAGGCGATCTCGTCTTGGCAGTCTGGAGGCCAATGGTCATGACTCACAAGACCGCCGGCAAATTCCAGCCAAAGTGGGAGGGCCCATTTATCATTGAGACGGTATTCTCCAACGGTGCTTACCGTCTTGCAAAGCAAAATGGAGACTTGCTCATGCTGCCCGTCAACGGCAAGTTCCTGAAGAAATATTATGTCTAAACGACATTCGCTACAAGGTCGTCGAGTCATGTACCCGCTGGTACCACTGAACTCACACCCTCAGCATTTCAGATTATCGAGTCATGTACCGGCTGGTACCACTGAACTCACACCCACAACATTTCAAGATTATCGAGTCATATACCTGTTGGTGCCCCTGAACTCACCCCTACATCCCCTTTAGATTATCGAGTCATGTACCCGCTGGTGCCGCTGGACTCCCACTTTCTCAATATGTTAATTTATCGAGTTATGTACCCGCTGGTGCCTCTGAACTCACATTTCGGTCACTCTTTCAGATAGTAAGTCACGTATGATTATACCTCTGAACTTTTTTCCTGGAAGAGATCCTTCCTCATGATCCAATACCCGCACTCCCAGTGCACAAAAAGGGTAATCGATCCACAAATTTCCGAAAACGGACATGTCCTCATTACCTCTGAATCATTTTTACTTCCACCAAAAACAAACCGCCCCTCACATAGAACCTCCACGTTCTCCTACCTCTGAGTCGTTCTATGTACTCCCTCTTCATTGAGCCTACTCCTGCCATGTCATCATTACCTCTGAGTGGGAAGGCTCTGTCGAAGAACCCTTCATGCTTGCCATGTCCACATTACCTCTGAGCAAGTATGTCGGTCTCCTTTCGACCTATTATCTGTACCCACAACCGGAGTACGACAAGGATAATAGGTCCACAAATGTTCGCTGTTGACCACGAATATCTTCCGTAAAACCTCCCCTGCCATGTCCTCACTACCTCTGAGCAGGAAGGTTCCACGATAAAACCCTCATGCTTGCCATGTCCTCATGACCTCTGAGCAAATATATTGGTTTTCCTTTTACCCTATTATCTTTATCCCGAACCAGGGTACGCCAAGGATAATAGGTCCACAAATATTCCTTTTCTAAGCTTCTTAGCATAAATCTATTACCCCACCATGCCCCGGGAGCCCAGCTGCTCTACGGCATTCCTGTTTTTTTTTTAAGCACCGAGAACATCCATGACCACTTTGCCACGGCTGTTCCGGACATCCTGTCCAAACTTGTTATCCGTACTTAAAACCAAGGTACGCCTAGGATAACAGGTCCACAAATAATCCCCCAGCAAGTCTAATTCCGCAAACACCCAAGTACAAAGAAAGAAAAGATGAGACGAAACATATCCATTTTTCAAAGTTCCACATCCTTCGAGATTATATCGCTGCTACAAGATAGAAATAAAGAGAAAACAAGCAAGACAAGACAGAAGAACAACTATGGTTCAGAGGCACACAACGTCAAGAAATAGTCCATCAGCGAGGCAGTCGACCGCTCAAACCACTGACTAGTTCGACACATTGACTCTGAAGTCAACTACGTCGCCCAGATGAGCAAAGATTCCACTGGGGGAATAAAGTCCCCAGATTTGATATAACCCCACTCTTTCAGAATAAATACCCAGTCATAATCTACACTAGGGATACAAAGTTCACACAGAACCAAAGGTAACCATTGCAAGAAAAGAGGGAAGCAAGTACATTCCATTCATTGGAATGTCCAGCTACATTCACACAATTAACAAACAAAAACCAAAGAAAATTCTTCATTACTTCTTCAGACGAAAAGGAAAAACACAAACCACAGCTAAACAGACAGAAACATACAAGGAATCCCTAAAACCTAGTTACAGAAACGCATATACCACTCCCTCAACCACTTCACATATGAGGGATGCAGTTGAAGGAGATCCTCGTCCAGAATAGGAGCATCAGAATTCCCAGAGCTACCACCCCCAACAGCCTCGACATTTGGAGAGAGACCATCCTGCGCAGACGACGGTTCCTCCTTCTTCGTCTCTGTCACAAAGGGAGACCCCTGGTCGATAGCAGGAGGCGGCGGCTCTTCTGTCACTGCAACCTCAACGTCCAGCGGAAAGACTGCAAGAACAAAACAACAAAATGAAGTAAAAGATATTCTAAAGAGTCATGCGGCTCGTTGAAGGCAACTCGCATACGGGTCGAACATAGGGAAAACCTCATACGGATTCAAGTCATGGGACGTATATGCGGACCACGTAAGTTGAACTCACATGCGGCTCCTATATAAAGCATACCCCATGCGACTTGATCATGAGATGTGTAGGCGGACCCCGTAACTCGCATAGAGCATACTCCATGCGGCTCGGCCACAGGATATATATGCAGACTACGTAAGTTGAACTTGTATGCGGCTCAGACATGGGGTACATCCTATGCGGCACGATCAGAGGACATGTATGTGAACCACGTGGTTTTGTACACGAAGTAGGCAGTAGAGCAGACCCTATCTTCTACACAGTTGTTACCTTCGATGGCGACGTGAACGTCAAGGAGGACAGGGGAAACGACAGTCGAAGACGAAGCTGATTTCTTTTTCTTCGCCGCGGCCTTCTTCACAACTTCGGAAATCCTAGGCGCCATTTCGGTTGGTCAGATGAAGGAAGGAGACAAAGACAGAAGCTTTTGGTCAAGAAAAAGTCTAAAAAAATCCAACCAAACATACGCATATTTATTGACAGAAGGACTATGAACCGACGCCTCGTACGACGTGATCGACCCTTCGGCTGTCGAGGCAAACTGGACAATCAAAAGAATAAAAACTTTGGGATCCTCCCCCAAAAGATGGCGTTAATTCGAAAACAAATCAAGAGCATTTTAATGAAGATTTGCACAAGTAGTCAGGATACGTGGCAAAGAGCCTATGCGGACAGATGAATCTATGCGGCTGGGACACTTATGCGGCATGAACGGGACCATGCTTCTTATTCAAAGTGTTTCAATTTTGCAAATTGAAAACTTTGAAGGGGGTCCTGTAGAAGCATGGAAAATATCAGAATAATGGTCCATGCGGCTACGGATACGAAGCCCATGCGGCTCATATGGGAGCTGTCTTATACAGTTCAAAGGAAGACTCTTCGTCTCATGCGGCTCGAGAGTGTATGCGGTTCAGCAGGAATATACGGCTCGTTCGATGCCACATGTCCCCCTGTGATCCTTCCCTACAGCTGGCCCTTTGAATAGTGGCCTCATTTAATGCTCTGACACGATTTAACGACTGTGGCGGCTCTGGCATAAAGTGTCATAATGGCTCTGCCATAATGACAGACCCTTCGGGAAAGGAAGAAGATCTCTGACCCGATCCTTCAGAAATCCTAGGTTGCCACGTGGCAAATCTCATGCGGCTTAAATAGAGAACAGCTTCATGCGGCTCACTGAGAAGTCACCCTATATGACTAGCAGAAATCATCCATATGCGGCCAATGAGAGCTCAGCCCCTGCGGCTCAATACAACGCTAGCTCATGCGGCTCGTAAAGACTATGCATGTGCGGCTCATTGAGAGTTCGTTCCCTGCGGTTCGATAAAACATTGTCCTATGTGGCTCACGAAGAGTATCTCCCTGCGGTTTAAGTGTTGCCCATCCTATACGGCTCTGGCAGGACCCACAATCAAAACACGTGGCATCAGATCAATCAACAATTTAACCGAATCTCAACAAATATATTTGACATCATCGTCATAATTACTGAGATCAAGGCATATTATTTATCATCAAGCTAACGGAACACGTGGCGAGCAATCGGATATTGGTAGAATCCATCATGGAGATTTAAAGCAGTTAACATTAATTGCTCACAAGATTCGGTGCTATCCTCATTAATGGTCGAGATTCATTATAATCAGGATCAAGGGTTCAGATATATTGAAGGAGCGCCGATATTCCAAACAAATAATCATTAGCGAATCCAAATGATCATACCCCACTCTTATAAATAGCCAGCATTATTTTTTTGCACAAGGGCCGGCAACAAAAAGAATAAAAATATACAGAGTCAGAGAGAGAATACACAGAGAGAGAGAAAGAAGCCAGGAGAGCAACAGAGGAGCAAAAAGAGCACTTCTTTGTCAACGCCAACCATCTTTTCATAAGGAGCCAAGGCTGCATACCGATCGTCCAAGGAGTAAGACAGGGCTGCCATCGCCTTCCCGAGCCTCTATCGTCACCCCCCAGAATCTAAAATAAACAATTGTACTTAGATTGCTGTACCTAGGTTTTTGTCCCTAGGCTTTCTTTGTACAAGCGAGTTTGTATTGTGAGTCTAAGTTCAGTCCTCCGATAATTGTTCTGTACTTTTACAATCAATAGCAAACACCTGGAGCGAGCGCGATCGATCGCTTCCATCGAGGCATGCTGTTTGCTGCCGACCGCTTAGTCTTTGGCTATTAGATGGATCTTTTGTCGGCAATAACTTGTCGAGTGAACGCTGGCCGCCGTCTGTTTGTAGATTTGATGCTCAAAGGGAAAGGCGAGAAAGGTAGCTTTCCGCGGCTAGAGCTGCCATATACATACCTATTCGGATGGTTGCTTCTGCACTATCCTACTCTGATGAATCCTGACATGGGAGCGGTAGGCGGTAGCTTCTTAAGGAGATTCTCCAGAAGCAAATGGATATACACTAGTTTGAGAGATTGCAGACGTGCTCTGAATCTCGAGAAAGGGTGGAACTTCTATTGTATTGCCCCTCTGGCTGGCTACGAGCACATGTCTTCAAATCTGGTCGACTTAGGGAGGCAGCCTTTAGGTCATACAGTTTTTGATTGGCTAAGGACAATCAGGCCGTCACACCTGGTCTACAGATTTGAAGACGAATGTTATTTGGAACCCTATCTTCCCAGCCGCTTTGTCCGTCAATTCGGCTACGACCAGTTTTATGTAGGAAACGCCATCACGTGCCTACAAGGAAAGGGTTATCTGATTGACGGAGCCCGGGCTTTGGCTTATTATAATGCTCGAGACACCAGAACAACATTCTCGATGCCGACGAAGAGCGACCATGGTCCTCGGATACTGTACACATATTCACTTTTCTATACATCCATGAATACCTTTGCCAAGAACTTCAGTCTCGCTGACAGCTTTGCGACAGCAGCCAGATTAAAGAAAGGAGCAACTGTTGTATTGGCTCCTGGCAACAATGAAGAGCGTGAACCGGCCGATGCACCATTGGAAGCTTCAAGGGAAGCCAACTTCCCGGAAGAAGTCAACGAACTATTGTGTATTTCCTTGAAGGTTGTCAAATCTCCAGCCAAGGAGAGGAAGTGAAGGATAAAAGAACCCTCTTCTCCAGTTGCTAAGAAGAAGCTTGTCTTGGAACCTTCAGAAAAGGTTACCACTCGGTCGCAATCTCGGCAGCTGGCCGAGTCAATTCAGAGAGAAGAAGTAACCACCCCAACTTCTATTCAAAGACAAGAAAATATCATATATGTAGAGAGTCCGGTGAGACCTCCACATAGAAAGAAAATAGTCTTCAAAAGAAAGAAGGTAGTCACTCTTCCGAGACAAATCCTATCATCGGTCGTGGCTAGTGCTATCGCTGGAGTTATAATGTCGTCTCCTACACCCGCCCCTAAACCTTAAACTTTCAGTCCAGAGAGGAGGGATGAGGCTGTAGAGACCATGGAGGAATCCGTGGAGAAAGATGATGAAGTGGTGCGATCTCCTACACTTGCAGTGGAGACTGTTGGCCCATTGGTCATATGGTCAACCTGATTTTAATAAATGATCAAACTCTGTCTGGATATACGAAGCTAGTCGAGACATCTCGAATTCTTGGACATGATCAAGATTGGCTATCCACTCCATTCATGACCGAAGATCTGTTTGCCTACTCGAGTCTGTAATTCCTTATGTAATGTATTTTTTATTTTATTTGAGTCTAGGAATATGTTGTACACCAAGTCGTACTGGCAAATAGGCTATCCCTAAATGAGTTCAAAATGTTTTTAAACTGACCTCTCAAAAAGGTTTTCAAAAAGGTTTTCAAAAATCACCAAAAGTTTTTTTTCAAAAACCCTAACTAAACCCTGACTTAACCCTGACAGAACTCGGACCGAGTTCGGCCAGAGTTCGGTTGGTGGCCGTTGTGATTTTGAATCCTTGGAACTTGGTCCTCATGCAGTTGTGGATTTGACCGAGATTTGCTCAAAGAGTTCTGCCCGAATTCTGCCCGAATTCTGACAGAAGTCTGCCTTTGGAACTCCTATAAATAGAGAAGGATTTTGATCATTTCAATTCACTCATTCACTTTCAATCTTCTCTCTATCTAAAGCTTTCAGTCTTCGAAAGAGTTTTCTAGAGCTTTCAATTTTAGATCCCAAGCCAGTTACAATCCTCTAGTCAATTTGCCAGTGCGGTACGGTCTAGAAGTTTCTGAGAGATTGTAATCAGAAGGCTTGATTGAAGAATACCTCTTCACATTTGAAGTTGGACGAGTTCTTCGTATCAAAGCTCGCGTTGTAGAAGTTGCAAGGACTTCGTAAGAAAACTTGCAGTTTTTCTAATAGTGGATTCAACTGGTAGCAAGAGTTCTACCGACTGGATTAGTCCTCAACAGAGGGATACCAGTATACATCACTGTCTTTGCGTTTGCTCTCTTAACTCTGTATTTACTTTATTTCAGTTATGATTAATATTCTGTGATTGTGCTGCTAATATTTTTAATTAGCATTATTCCGCTGCCAACTCTATTCACCCCCCCCTCTAGAGTATTACGCTTTACTATTTCGTTCCTACAATTGGTATCCGAGCGGGTGTTACAGGTAAAGCAAAGGTAACAGTGCAATTATTTATTCATTTTAATTAACTGTTATATAGATCACAGCACAACACATGGCAACTGTGAAATTCACAAGTGAAGGCCAGGCCACAAACAGACCCCCACTGTTTGATGGTACGAATTATACATATTGGAAAACATGGATGAGTTTCTTCTTGAAATCTCTTGACTTTTATTTATGGTCCATTGTTCTTGATGGCTATCAAAAGCCACCTCGTATAAATGTTGATGGAGTTTTAGTTGAAAAACCCCATAGCAGATATACAGAGAAAGAAAAGAAAAGGGCCAGTCTTGACGCACGTGCCATTAATGCTCTTTTTTGTGCTTTAGACAGAACTGAATTTAATAGGGTGTCTATCTGCACAACGGCTAATGAAGTATGGAAGCTACTCGAAGTCACACATGAAGGCACGACTCAAGTCAAGGAATCTAAAGTCAGCAGACTTACTCAAGAGTACGAGGTGTTCAAGATGAAGCCCAACGAAACAGTTACACAAATGTTCGAGAGGTTCTTGGATATTGTAAATCTTTTGTCTTCCCTAGGCAAAGATTACAGTAACCATGAAAAGATTCGCAAACTCCTGCGAGCTCTCACCAAGAACTGGATTCCAAAGGCTACTGCAATCATTGAAGGGAACGACCTCACAACTATGTCCCTCGAAGTACTCATGGGTAAGCTACTCACTCATGAACTGGAGCTGCAAGATTTTGAAGAGCCTGCACCAAAGGAGAAGACGATCGCCCTCAAGGCTCAGCACAGAAAAGCTGCTGAAGATGACTCAGACAGCAGTGGATCTGACACTGAAGATCAAGCACTCCTAGCAAGGAAGTTCAAAAGATTCATGAGACATGAGAAGAGAGTCAAAAAAAACAACAGCAACAACTGGTACCAAGAAGATGCTGTCTGCTATGGTTGCTAGAAGAAGGGACACATGAAGAAGGATTGTCCCACAAACTCATCATCAAGCAAGAAGAGCAACAGGTATAAAAAAGGGAACCTGAAGAGATCAACATCATGAAAGTATGCCAACACCAGCATATGGCATGAAAGTGAAGCCAGCGACTCAGAAGACGAACAATCAGAAGACGCTGCAAATGTATGCTTTAAGGCATCCGATCAGGTACCTACTGAACCTGTAGTTGATACTTATGATGACTTCACCTTTGAGCAATTAGGAGATGCCTTCAGTGACCTGATGACTGATTACAGGAAACTGCGTAGCAAGTATCAGACCTCTAAGAAGGTACTCAAAGAGTACAAAGGTGAAATAGATAGACTTACCGACCTACTAGCTGAGGTTAGAAATAATGTTAGTGAGTCTGGTGAGCTTTCTTCAATAAAGCTCTTATTACACGAGACTACCAAGTCATCTGAAGAGAAAGACAAAGTTATCGACCAACTGAAAGAAGAACTTTCCATAGAGAAGAAAAGTCTTCGATGTGCACAAATCAGAATGGAATCACTCACTTCTGATTATACTAAGTTGTATGACACTTCCAAAAGATTAGAAATTAGGTTAGGAAAACAGCCTGAGCCTGCTGCTTCCTACCCTAGCACGTGTCACTTACCGAGAAATCGAAACATTCCCAAACCAAACACTGTCAGACCTAACCCTATCAAACCTTTACCCCAAAAGGTTAAGCCCAAACAGGATTATAGGCATGCTTTCTTCTATACTAGAAAACCCAAACCTACCAACCATGCACACCACTCAGCTTTCAACACTCGACATGCTCAATGTCATTATTGTAGCCTCATTGGTCATATTTCATCTGCATGTAGAATGAGAAAGCTTGTTGATTTAAATATTCATGCCTGGATACCAAAAGCTAACAACTTAGGACCCTACAAGAAATGGGTACCAAAAGTTTTATCTGCAAATTGTTTTGTAGGTGGAACACCCTTCACATGCTAGAAGCAAATGGATCCTCGACAGCGGATGTTCACGGCATATGACCGGTGATGCTACATTATTTGCAACACTGTCGAAGAAAAAGAAGGAAGGCTATGTCTCCTTCGGTAATAACTTGAAAGGGTATATTATTGGTATCGGTGATATTGGTAAGTCTCCCTATCCTGTAATTAAGGATGTCTGTCTGGTTACCGAGTTGAAACATAACCTACTCAGCATAAGTCATCTAGCTGATCATGGTTATGGCATCAACTTTGGCAAAGACAAATGTACTATAGTTGATAGCTCAACTGGTAGTACTATCTTTGAAGGTATCAGGGAAGACAATATATATGTTTTCTATTTGTTAGAAGAAACTAACATTTCAGGTAGATGCTTAATGGCCAAAAGTGATGAGAGTCATTTGTGGCATATGAGACTCGGTCACGCTAATATGGATACAATATCAAGATTATCCACAAAGAAGCTAGTACGCGGTTTACCGGACATTACATTCAAGAAGGATTCGGTATGCAGCCAATGTGAAAGGAACAAAGCTACCAGATCCACATTCAAGTCAGTAAATGCAGTATGTACTACTAGACCTCTACAATTGCTTTATATGGACTTATTTGGTCCTTGCAGAGTTGCTAGCCTCGGAGGTAAACTTTATGCTTTTGTAATTGTAGATGATTTCTCTAGATACACGTAGGTATATTTCTTGACACGCAAGAATGATGCATTATTCGAATTTATCGCCTTTTGCAAGAAAGTTCAGAATGAAAAAGGTTACATGATCACTCGTATTAGAAGCGATCATGGTGGCGAATTCGAGAATGCTGATTTTGAGCAATTTTGTGACACACACGATTTTATACACGAGTTCTCCTGCCCTAGGACTCCACAAAAAAATAGAGTTGTGGAACGTAAGAACAAAACTCTAACCGAAATGGCCAGAGTGATGTTAAACCAGTTTAGTCTACCCAAATATTTCTGGGCTGAAGCTGTCAATACAGCTTGCTTTGTTCTCAATAGAGTTCTAATTCGACCCAAATCGAAGAAGACTCCATTTGAGTTATGGTTTGATAGAATTCCTTCAGTTTCATACTTTAGAATTTTTGGTTGTAAATGTTTTATTCTTAATACAAAAGACAACTTGGGAAAATTTGATGAAAAGGCGGATGAAGGTATATTCTTAGGTTATGCGGCCAAGAGCAAAGGATACAGAGTCTTCAACAAACGTACCATGATCATCGAAGAGTCAATCAATGTCACTTTTGATGAATTGAATCAAATGACTATTGATGACAATGACGAAGATACATCTGTACCAAGCTCAACTCCAGCTGATTCTCAACCAAGCCCTGCACTAGCTGAACCTCCTAGAGAAGATCCAGGAACCAGCTACCTTCAGAATCTACCAAAAAGGTTAAAATTTACAGCTAATCATCCAAAGGATTTGGTAATTGGTGATATTACCAAAGGAGTATGTACTCATACATCCTGTAGAGATATTGTTTCTAGTGTTGCATTTATTTCACAGCTAGAACCCAAATCTATTGATGAAGCATGTAGTGATAGTTTTTGGATAGATGCTATGCAAGAGGAATTAAACCAATTTGAACGGAATCAAGTTTGGGAACTTGTTCCCAGGCCTGTTGATCATCCGGTCATTGGCACCCGTTGGGTATTCCGAAATAAACTAAATGAGAATGGTTTAGTGACTCGCAATAAGGCTCGACTCGTAGCTCAAGGATACAATCAAGAAGAAGGTATCGACTACGATGAGACTTATGCCCCAGTTACGAGATTAGAATCCATTCGCATGTTATGTGCATTTACATGTTTTCATGATTTCAAACTTTTTCAAATGGATGTGAAGAGTGCTTTTTTAAATGGCTTTATAAAAGAAAAAGTTTTTGTAGCTCAACCTCCAGGTTTCACAGATTTCAAAAACCCTGATCATGTTTTCAAGTTGAAGAAAGCTCTATACGGTTTAAAACAAGCCCCTCGTGCTTGGTATGATCGTCTAAGCTCTTTTCTACTTGACAACGGCTTTTCAAAAGACAAGGTTGACACTATACTGTTTATTAAGTCTTTTAATGGCAAACTTCTTTTAATTCAAATCTATGTTGATGATATTATATTTGGATCTACTGATGAATCTCTGTGTCAAGAATTTTCTAAGTGTATGCAAAATGAGTTTGAGATGAGCATGATGGGAGAGCTGAAATTCTTTTTCGGACTGCAAATCAAACAAACTGACAATGGGATGTTCATAAATCAAGCCAAGTACACAAAAGACTTGCTAAAGAAGTTCGATCTGGACAATGTCAAACCTATTGGCACTCCAATGGCAACTTCAACAAAGCTTGATTCAGATGAACAAGGCAAGCCAGTCGACACACGTAAGTATCGAGGTATGATTGGTAGTTTACTTTATTTAACTGCTAGTCGTCCAGATATAATGTTTAGTGTTTGTCTGTGTGCACGTTTTCAAGCTAACCCAAAGGAATCACATCTGTCCGCAGTTAAGCGTATCTTTCGATACCTTAAAGGCACTTCTTCTGTTGGCTTGTGGTATCCCAAAACTAAGTCCTTTGACCTTATTGGTTATTCGGATGCAGATTTTACTGGATGCAAAGTTGATAGAAAAAGTACAACTGGCACATGTCATTTCTTAGGCAAAGCTTTAGTCTCTTGGTTTAGTAAAAAGCAAAATTCTGTAGCCCTATCAACAACAGAGGCTGAGTACATCGTCGCAGGACGTTGTTGTGCTAAGATTTTGTGGATGAAACAAACCCTAGAAGACTATGATTTATTTTACACACATATTCCAATTTTCTGTGATAACACGAGCACTATTAATTTGACTTAGAATCCAGTATGTCACTCTCGTACTAAACATATCGAGATTAGACATCATTTTCTTAGAGATCATCATCAAAATGGAGATATAAACCTTGTGTACATAGATACTGAAAATCAACTAGCTGACATCTTCACTAAACCTCTAGCGGAAGATCGTTTCAATTATTTACGTCGAGAATTAGGAATTTTGGACGTCAATAATATTAATTGATTTTGTTTTATGATTATATATCATTATGCAAAAACTGTGTTAGAAACAAGCCAATAAAGAGTCTGCCTGTCACCACAACTACGGTTGAAGCGAAGCGGTACTTAAGAGTTCCCCGGTGAACCTCCGCCAGCTGGAACAGTACTCCTACAGCTAATCTGAGACAGTCGCTGTGTAACGACATTTAATTCATAAAATAATATTAATTATGTTAATTGAAGGTTGAAATTACTAATCTTTGAATTAAATATTTGAAATGAGCCAAGTTGGTCATCATGATGATGATGATGATGATGATGAGGAGGAGGAGGAGGAGGAGATGTGACTATCTGATTTTTAGTGACATTTTATTGTATACTTGGAAATGCTCCAACATTCCAAGTTTTTATCAGTTTAGCAGTACTTTCTAGTTTTGCTTCAGTACTATTATCATTCATGGACATGTTTATGGTGTTTCAGTTATGGCATTGCAGTTTATTTTAGCACTTTGTTTTAATTATTAGCACTATCTCTTTATATTGCTTCTTCATTGCAAACTGCCTGTGAAATAGCATGCCTGAGATTTTTTATGTTCTTGAAACAATACATGCCTGTAATGATAATCTGTAACAATACATGCTGTAATGTATTTTTTATGCCTTTTATATGTTTTCTCACTACTTGTTACTTATGCATTGATTGCGGGGGAGCCTTCTCTTTTGCAATTATTTTGCTAAGTGACAAAGGGGGAGAAAAATTAAAGATCTAACATTTCTTTTGAGATAATACAGGATATGAACAATTTCTACTTTTTGATATTTTTGAACAAGCTTAATGTTAAATCATTCATAGTTTGTCAATTATCAAAATGAGGGAGATTGTTGGCCCATTGGTCATATGGTCAACCTGATTTTAATAATTGATCAAACTCTGTCTAGATATACGAAGCTAGTCGGGACATCTCGGATTTTTGGACATGATCAAGATTGGCTATCCACTCCATTCAAGACCGAAGTTCTGTTTGCCTACTCGAGTCTGTAATTCCTTATGCAATGTATTTTTCATTTTATTTGAGTCTAGGAATATGTTGTACACCGAGTCGTACTGGCAAATAGGCTATCCCTAAATGAGTTCAAAATGTTTTTAAACTGACCTCTCAAAAAGGTTTTCAAAAAGGTTTTCAAAAATCACCAAAAGTTTTTTTCAAAAACCCTAACTAAACCCTGACTTAACCCTGACAGAACTCGGACCGAGTTCGGCCAGAGTTCGGTTGGTGGCCGTTGTGATTTTGAATCCTTGGAACTTGGTCCTCCTGCAGTTGCGGATTTGACCGAGATTTGCTCAAAGAGTTCTGCCCGAATTCTGACAGAAGTCTGCCTTTGGAACTCCTATAAATAGAGAAGGATTTCGATCATTTCAATTCACTCATTCACTTTTAATCTTCTCTCTATCTAAAGCTTTCAGTCTTCCAAAGAGTTTTCTAGAGCTTTCAATTTCAGATCCCAAGCCAGTTACAATCCTCTAGTCAATTTACCAGTACGGTACGGTCTAGAAGTTTCTGAGAGATTGTAATCAGAAGGCTTGATTGAAGAATACCTCTTCATATTTGAAGTTGGACGAGTTCTTCGTATCAAAGCTCGCGTTGTAGAAGTTGCAAGGACTTCGTAAGAAAACTTACGGTTTTTCCAATAGTGGATTCAACTGGTAGCAAGAGTTCTACCGACTGGATTAGTCCTCAACAGAGGGATACCAGTATACATCGCTGTCTTTGCGTTTGCTTTCTTAACTCTGTCTTTACTTTATTTCAGTTGTGATTAATATTCTGTGATTGTGCTGCTAATATTTTTAATTAGCATTATTTCGCTGCCAACTCTATTCACCCCCCTCTAGAGTATTACGCTTTACTATTTCGTTCCTACAGAGACTACCCAGCTTCCAACTACACCGAGAACACTTCGTGATGAAGAGGATCGATTAATGATCGATGCTCTGAACGACTGCGACTTCGGCCTCCATGATGATGTGGACCTGATCGCAGCAACTGATAGTGGAGCACAAGAGGAGAGCACAAGTGATAAAGTTTCATCAGCAGAGGCTGTTGATGATACACTGAATCCAGAGGAGGATGCTGATGTCCATGTATCCCTAGAAGCTGTTAATGACACATTGAATCCAGAAGAGGATGTTGATGTGCATGCATCTCCATAAAAGAATGTGCGTGAAGAAGTAGCACCTGAGGAAATTACTTCTGCTGATCCCAAAGGTTTTGAATGATATTATCAATCTTCTTTTCATAGATTAAATGGCTGACATCTAAATTTTTATCGATGCAGAAGTTGAGTCTTCCCCAATTCCTCCAACATTCACTGACATAGTGCCAATAAAGGAGATAGCCAGCGGTAGCAGACCTTTTTCTGGCGGCTTCGAAGCAGGTAGTAGCCAGGCAGTAATGTCTGAGGCTACTTTTACGAGGTTGCAACTCGTATCAGCAGAGGACAAACTTGTCCCTGGACCTAGCAATGGTAAGATTGCTTCTACTTTTGATCCTTCTCGATAGTTGCTAATGACAGCCAACTGATGGTGTTTGTTTGATTTTGCAGAGGAACACCTGGGAGGGGCGACTAGCTCTACTATGGCTCCATTATCCAGAGAGACCTTCACCCACGTGCAAGAAGCTGAACGTCCATCTGCACAGGCACCTGCTGCTTCGACGTCCATAGGAGTAGCTGCTCCTCCTGGTGCCATTGCCACTAACAGATTTATAATCGGTTTCTTTACCAATCTTTTCTTCAATTCTCTAGGACCTTTAGTAGAGAGGGTAATGGATAAAGAAGAGGTTGGTTTCATAACTGTTAGGGGTCCCACCTCTTACCCGATAGCTGCCATCCGGAGTCAAGGTGATGATGTGTAAGCTGTTTACCTTGAACACATCCTGGATGAGCTAGAGGAAATGGTTAAGAACTACAAAGATCTGAATCGGGGAGAGGTGGATCCTTTGGTACAGGTCGAGTTTGAGAGGATGTCACAAGAGGCTGCAGTTACGAAGGTTGATCTCCAGATTATCTTGGACACTTTTACTGCCAAATCTTAAGAATATAACTCTCAAATAGAGATAATAGCATTTGCTGTCGAGGAGAAGGAGAAGAAAGTTGCTGAACTAAAAGCAGAATCTGCCCGTCTTCAAGAAGAGTTGAGACTTGTTAAGCTTGCTCTGGAAGATGAGGCCACACAACATCGAGCTACAATTCAGCAACTGGACGCCCTGACCCATGAAAGAGATGAATATGTCACAACTCATCAAGCTGAAATCTCTCGCAGACTAGTAACCATGCCGACTTTTGACGATAAGTCTGGAATGGAAGAAGCTAGGAGGCGAGTGATGGATTCTCGTGAGGGGCGACTGCAAACTTTAAAGCAGCAGATGACTAGCTTGATGACCCCGCCAGCAGAATAGAAAGACTTTTTCTATCTTCAATTTTTGTGACATGTAATTTTGTAATATCTTTTAATTTTGATCAAATAAAAAGACATTTTCTTTGTGGCTCTATTATTTATTGCATATCTTATTCAGATATAAATAATAGTGATAGAAAATATATTCAGAGGTGCAAGACATGATATATTTCTTGATTTTAGAAAATAATTATATTTATTATATCTGCTCAGAGGTAATGTGGATATGGCAGAATATAATTTATTAAATATTATTATTTCAGTAGACAACTTAATCAAGGATAACAAATACATGACAAGTTGCTGATATGAACGAAATGGATGAATCGTCAAAATGTGTGAACAAAATGAATCATCAGGATGAACGGATGGACCGTCAAATGAATGAAATGAACGGATGAACCGTCAGATAGATGAAATGAACGGGCGAACCGTCGGATGAATGTAATGAATGGGCGAACCGTCAGATGAATGTAATGAATGGGCGAACCGTCGGATGAATGTAATGAACGGGTGAACCGTCAGATGAATGTAATGAACGGGCGAACCGTCGGATGAATATAATGAACGGGCGAACCGTCGCATGAATGTAATAAACGGGCAAACCGTCAGATGAATGTAATGAATGGGCGAACCGTCGGATGAATATAATTAACGGGTGAACCGTCAGATGAATGTGTCGCTTCTTTGTCTCACGAATCTATGTCTATAAATAGAACAGTAAATCAGATGACATGATCACTTTCACTTTTCAACATAAAGATGTCATCTGGAGATGCATCCAAGAAGGCTGAGATCGCTCCGAAGGTTGAATCGGTTACTGAAGAACGTCCAGTCGAGCCGGCCCAGCCAAAGCAGACAGAGACAGGCGAAGGTTTGTCTGCACCCAAACCGCCAAGGGACATCTTGGACTTCCTTCTTGAACCAGGGATGACAGAGGAAGAAGAGGCCATGAGGATGGCTGCTTGCAAGTTTCTGGTGGGTTCGAGCAAGGATGTTCTCAGCTCTTTTGCTGATTATGTTTTTGAGAAGGACGTAGTGGTCCTCGTCCCAATTTTGAGAAGGATGATAGTGACCTTCCTTGATATTATGTACTATCATTCATGATAAAATAAAATCAAATTTTATTTATGAACTTGTCTGATGATTACAAACAATGTCTTTTATATTTATACATAATACTTTTTGAGGAACTTGCCATTGATGGGCAATATTGCAACTCGACCATCCAGTTCTGTGAGTTGATAGGCTCCATTTGAGAAGACTTTGCTCACAATGTATAGCCCTTCCCTCTTCGTATCGAATTTGCCCTTGCTCATATGAGTCATAGTCATAGGACATCTGACGGTTAGAACGAGCTCTCCTTTCTGAAAGGCTCTTACTTTAACTTTGCAATTGAAGGTCTTCGAGATGCGGGCTTGGTATAGCTCAATATGTTGTTGAGCCAATAGCCGTTTCTCGTCAAGCTCTTCTAATTCTTGGAGTCGAAGAAGGTCATTGTTCTCTGTAGTGAGCTCTTTGGCGATGGCAATCCTTAAAGATAGAATTTGAAGTTCCAGGGGTAGAACTGCTTCACAGCTGTACACTAAAGAGAAGGGTATACAGCCTGTAGGGTTGCGGACCGTAGTACGATAGGCCCAAAGATATTCTCCAAGCTTTTCACTCTAGTTTTGTTTGTTAGTAAACTTCTTGAGGAGCTTGATAATAGTCTTGTTGAAAGCTTCAGCCAAGCCATTAGCAGCAGGATTGTAGGCTATCGAAGCGATATTGTCAATCCGATGATCGTCACAGAACCTTGTGAACTTTTGGCTGATGAACTGAGGTCCGTTGTCATGAATGATTCGTCGAGGTACACCAAATCTATAGATGACATGGTGTTTGACGAAGTTGATGACACTGCTGGTCTTGACTTCAGCCAATGGTATAGCTTCGGCCCATTTGGAGAAGTAGTCAGTTATGGCGAGTATAAACCGATATCCCTTAGAAGAAGGAGGATTGATAGGACCTATAATGTCCATGCCCCAAGCTTCAAAAGGCCAGGAAGCAGCAGTCGGATGAAGGAATTCTGATGGTTGATGAATGAAATATGCGTGGATTTAACAAGCTCGACATTTCCTTGCATATTCAATGGCATCAGATACCATAGAGGGCCAGTAGTAACACATGCGTCGGATACGGTCTTGTAGTTTAGGACCGGGTTGATGTGCTCCACAGAAACCGTCGTGAGCTTCACGCAATACTTGCTTCGCTTCATCACCAGCAAGACAGCGCAAGAGTAAGCCGTCATAAGTTCGCCGGTAAAGAGTTTTGGTGGTCTGATTGTAATAGAATCGCAGTGACCGCCGACGAATACTCGTAGCTTCCTTGGGATCTTCAGGAAGTATGTCATAAACTACGAAGTCGATGAAGAGAGCCCTCCAATCTTCACTGATAACATTGGCTTGGTAAGATTACTGAACTCAATATTATGATTATTTTCGATGCAGAACAATTCCCGATTAGAGACAACCACCACCTGCTGTGCTTTGACAGGTATGGCTAAGACTGCTGCAAGATTGGCCAAAGCATCTGCTTCAATATTACAAGCTCGATGGACATATTCGATGAAAAAGGCTTTGAATGATGTAGCCATGTTGATTGCTGCTTCATAGTAAGGCACTAGATCTTGATGGCGAACTTCATAGGTTCCTCTAACCTGGTTAGCAACCAGCTTGGAGTCACCATGAACTTCAAGATATTCGATGTCCAGTTGTTTAGCTAACTGAAGGCCAATGAGTAGAGCATTGTATTCTGCCATGTTGTTGGAGCAAGGTTCATCTAAGGAGTAGGCTCTTTAAATAGTTGACCCGTCTGGAGAAACAAGGACAACTCCAACTCCTGAGACAATGGCACCGTTTGGTCCAATCCTTGATGTACCGTCAAAGAATAGACGCCAAGTAGAAAATTCTTTGGAGATCATATTTGATTCCAATGTCTCGTCTGGAATTTCATCATAAAGTTTGGATGTCTCTGGAACAGGATGAGCTGCTAAGAAATCCACCAATGCTTGACCTTTGACAGACTTTTGTGGAACATATACCATGTCATATTGGGCTAGCAGAATGGCCCATATAGCCAGCCGAGAATTGAGTGTGCTAGGCTTCTTTATCAGTACCCGAAGAGGATTAACTCGGGATATGACATGAATAGTTTGGCCAATAATGTAATGTCGAGTCTTTTGAACAGCAAACATAAGAGCTAGGCATTCTTTTTCGACCGGACTATAACGGTATTCGGCACCAATCATAGTACGACTGAGATAGTAGATGGCTTATTTATGGCCTTCTTTGTTCTTTTGGGCAAGTAAAGCACCCAATGAATGATCCATAGCACGAACATACATTAAGAACGGTATACCTGAGATTGGTGGCACCAAGACTGGTGGGTTCATGAGATATCATTTTATGTCATCAAATGCTCGTTGACATTCTTCGGTCCAGATGAAAGATACACCCTTCTTTATTAGTTGAGTAAATGGTCTGCAGCATCCAGACAGATTCGAAATGAACCTCCTGATGTACGCAAGTCGACCTTGGAATCCTCGTAGCTCTTTTAGGTTGCGTGGAGGACGCATATCTTGAATGGCTTTGATCTTCTCGGGATCCACGTGTATACCCTTAGAGGTAATGATGAAGCCGAGAAATTTGCCACTAGAGACACCCAAGAATGACTTGGTGGGATTCATTTTGAGTTGATGTTGGCACATTAGATTGAAGACAGTTCTCATGTCTTGGATGTGATCTTCCTTTAGACGACTTTTGACAGCAATATCGTCTTCATAGCATTCGACAGTCTTGCGCAGATGATCTCGAAAGATGGTACTCATGGCTCGTTGGTAAGTTGCACCAGCATTCTTGAGACCAAATGGCATTACGGTATAGCAGTAGACTCCGCGAGGAGTACTGAAAGAAGTATGTTTTTCATCTTCAGGATTCATCCGAATCTGATTGTATCCGGAGAATCCATCCATGAAAGATATTCGCTCGAACCTACAGGTGTTGTCAATCATGGCGTCCGTGATAGGGAGAGAAAATTCATCTTTTAGACAAGCTTCATTAAGATCCCGAAAGTCGATGCAAACTCGAACTTTGCCGGTTTTCTTTAGGACTGGAACGACGTTGGCTACCCAATCTAGATGTTGTTCTTCTCGGATAAAGCCACAAGTGATGAGCTTCTTGACTTCATCGTCAATTGCATCCATCATTTCTGGCTTGATGTGTCGTTGTTGTTGTTTGACCGGTTTTACATTAGGCAGAATATTTAATTTGTGAGTAGCAACTTTGGGATCTAGTCCTGGCATGTCTTCATAGCTCCAGGCAAAGACATCAATGTATTCTTGAATAAAAAGAATTAATTCTTGCTTATCTGCCTCTGGAAGGTTCTTGCTGATGAATATTGGACGAGGTGACCCGCTCTCTTCTACATCAATTTGAACCAATTGATCTTCAGTAGGAGGTTCTCGTTGCTCAAATCGGAGTTCCCATTGGGTATCCATTCGTTGAGCCCAAGGATCTGTTTCGAGATTTTCTTCAATATCCTTGTCATAACCTTCTGAAAGTTCGACGAAGACCATGTTGGAAGATACGATCAGCCGATGAACTTGACCGATGCTGGTGTCAGAATCCCATGATCTGGAATCAGAAGAGTTAGAGCACTCCTCACTATCGGATTCGGAGACTGCTGGAGATAATACCAGAGGTGCTCTTTTGGTCCTGCTATAGTACATCTCTGATTTTCCTTTCGGAATAGCCGTACGGATAGGAGTTTTTCTACCCTTACCGTAGTTAAGGCCATTCTTGAAGTCATAACCCATCTTTCGGATGATGTCTTTTAATTGTTGATTGTAACAACGGAGTTGGAGATGCCCCGTATCATTACTTTTTCTATCATCCGTATAACTGAATTTTTGTTCTGGTCCTTTACTAAAAAGTATCGGACTCTCGCCTCTCTTTCGAGAAGGGACAACAAAGTATGAATCATCTGGGTGTTCGAATAAGACTTCTGTTCAAAGAGACTGTACAACTCCCTTTGTAAATGACTGAAAGCTATCTAACATATCCAAATAGCACTTAGCATGATAAATGACATCAGTATAATAGAAAGGAGATGCTTTTTCATTGATTTGTACATCTGTATTTATAACAGGACCTTTAGCCTTAGCAGGCTTGGTCAGATTGATTACAAGAGGGGGAGAAGAAGAACGTAAAGGAGGATTAGACTTGTTATGACGGAGGTCGATAACAAGCGGCTCAGAAGAGGTGAGCTCCCTTTTATCCTTGTTATGAGATAAATCAATAACAAGTGGCTCAGAAGAGGTGAGCTTCCTTTTTTCCTTGTTACGACGTAAGTCGATAACAAGTGGCTCAGAAGAGGTGAGCTCCCTTTGATCTTGACCACCATTAGTTGGTTGCTTCTGGACTGGCAAGTGAATAGCCAGTGGTTTGGAGGATTGAGGACGAGAAACATACCCTTTGACAGGTATGATGAGGGTGTCATTAGGCACTACTTTTTGTTCTTCTTCAGTGTCCAGAGATAGTACTACCTTCATGAACTCATCCTTATATATGCGAGCATCGTTACAATATGCTTCGACACCTTTGAAAGGATAGAGATCCGCAACCTCTTTTTGAACCTCTCCATTGTCATCGACATATTTGAAACATTGATGGAGAGTCGAAGGAACAATGTTGTGTTCATGTAAGAATGGTCTCCCCAACAGAGCATTGTAAGAACAACCATGGTTGTCTATGATGTAGAAGGTCACCTTTGTGCGGAGATTTCCAATTTGGAGTTTTAGGCGAATCTTGCCCAGAGGTTCACTCCTTCCCTAGTTGAACCCCAGGATGGTGGTGATTGTACTAGAAAGACTATGCACTGGGATCTTTAGTGCATCTAACATTGTCTTCGACATGATGCTGAGGGCAGACCCTGGATCTATCAGAATACGATCGACTTTCATCGAGTCGAAGTATCCTGTATAGTATAGAGGACGGTCATGCCTATTGTCTTCCATCAGTATATCATCCTGTGTGAAGGTAATGTTTGGGATTAACTCCAACACACTATGACAATGGAGGCAAGAGACAGGCTCTGCCTTCGGCTTCTTCAGAAGGGTTAGACAGGTTTCTGCCTGCATTAGAGCCTCACTCAGAGTTTTCCGAGTCTCTTTGGAGAGGCACAAGAGCTCGAAGATTGACATCCTGGCCAGTGTATTGGCTAGTTGAGCCAAGATATCAAAGTTGTAAGGCTTTTCAAGTCCAGAAGGAGATGACTTCTTCAAAGGTTTATCGAAGCGGACTTGTTGTTTGTCTTTGTCGGCTGTTGTCTACTTAGGGGGATGAGTGGGTTCTACAACCGGTGAGGATGCAGAAGGAACGTCCTCAGTGGAAACAGGTTACACTAGAACGGATTCAGAAGAAGAAGCAGGATTTTCTTGAGTCTCAGGAACATCCCGTAGGTAGGCTTTTCCTGACCTGGTGCCCAGCAGGATTTCTTTTTCAACTATGGGGTCAAAAGATACCATATTGCAGATCTTTGTTTTGCCCTTGGAGCGGTCTTTCTTCTTGGAGGAAGAGGGAACTTCGAACTCCGAAGAAAGATCAGGGTGAATCCACATAATCTCGCCATTGTCAAGAGATAAGGGGACGAGACCTTCACTTCGTGGAGGAGAAAGATTCTCGATCTCAAGAGTAGCCTTGGGGATAGGGATGACACCGTGTTGTACCATCTACGGAGGTAAGTTACCGAACTGAACTGAGACCATGTTCGCGGTAACCGTCTTCTCGTCTTGCTGCAGAGTGACAACACCAGCGTTAACTAGCTCTTAAATTTTGCCTTTAAGCACATAACATGCTCGAGTGGGATGCCCAATGAACCTGTGATAGACACAATACTTGGGATGATCAGTCTTACCGACTTCATCCGGCTTCTTCGGGTCTGGGAGTTGGAGCTTATTGCTTTTGATCAAGCAATCAAAGATGCTCACGGTGTCATTCTCGTCAAAGGAGTACTCTACTTTCGGGCGAGGTTCCCTTGGTGGAGGTGCAGAAGGAGTAGAAGTAGATGTAGGTGGAGCTACGTTGACCGCCAGAGATTCTTTGTTCTTCAAGTTGATATTCAAAGTCTTTTTCCCTTGCGGTTGTTCTGGCGATTACCACCACCCGATGTCTGATGTTCATCCCAGTCGGGGTTAGACATGTGTACCTCCAACTGCTTAAACTTGTCAGCACTAAATTCAGCTGCTTTAACATTAACAATGAAGGATGGCCAGTCTTGGAACTGAGTTGACCCCGTCTACATGCTGATAATAGGCAAAAGATTTGCCTTACAGGTGTCTATAGTGACTGCGGCCGGAGACCCAGAAGGCATTTTTAAAGCTTCTCGATGGAACCTTTCAATAAAACTCTCAGCGGTTTCATTATGTCTTTGTTTGATTTTATTAAGGGCTGACATGGTCATGTCATTGATCCCTTCATAGAATCATTCCAAAAAGATTTGTTTTAGACCTAAGAAAGAGGTGATACAGCCATCGGACAAGCTCTTGTACCAATCGTATGCCACACCAGCTAAACAGTCGACGAACACCCTGGTATGAAGAGCATCATTTGGCTGAAGTTGAACAATTATTACCTCAAAGTGGTTAATAAACTGACTGGGAGAAGTGCTGCCATCAAACAGCAAAATTGTAGGGATTTTGTACTTTGGAGGAAATGGGACTTCCTTCCACTCAACTGGATAGGGTTGTTTGATCCCCAACCTCTGTAAGTTATCTTTCTCTTTGAAGGCCTCGAATTGAGTGCACAGGAGTTTGACAGCTTCATTAGCATCCTCCAATGATGTAGAAGAAGCAGGCTGAATCAGAGTGTTAGGGGGAGGAACAGCGTGGTAAGCACTACCTGCAGCACCTAACTGACTGGGTGTGGGTTGAATCGGTACAAGGGGTACTTGAGGAGATGCTACCCCCAGCCCTGCATTGACAGGCACCGACGATGTTATAATCTCAGGATTTATAGCAGGTACAGTCGGTGGTACTGTATGTTGGGCCACGATGATAGAATGCATACTTGCAACCATTTCATCCATGGTCTTCAGCTTGTCTTCTAGCGCAGCTATTCGTTGTTCTTGACTAGCCAAACTAGAAGCTTCTGGGTCTTCAGTGACAACATAAGCTGTCACTTCTCTAGGTACAGTGGAGGACACTGTCTGTTCAGAACTTTCGCTGTATGCATCATAATCAGAAAAAGAATCATCTCCTGAGTGAGAAAGAGGGAGATGACCAGAAGGATCTTGGAGAAGATTCTTTTGACCGATTGTATCTCGGCTTCGGGATCTGGTATGTCGAAATACTCCTTCAGAAGATTCTTGGAGTAGATCTAAATACCGCTGGTTGGGCTTACGAGGCTTGCCGTACTTAGAGCACTTCCTACCCCCAGTATCTCAAGAGGTCATGTTGACGAAAGCGTACAACACTTCGTCTTCATCTTCTGACATAGGTTCAGATGTTGCAAAATTCAAACGATCGAAGACAGATCGTTTTGTTGTCTGACAACAGCACTTGATGACAACCTTGTGATTACAATGGTGTCCAAGTGGTTGTACTGGAGGTGTTGAGATGTTGTTCCGCTTTTGTTTGAGGTGTTCTCGGAGATCAGGAACAATGACGGGACGAGAAGAAGTTCGAGGGATATGTTCTTTGACAACATTCGGAACATGGTTCCGGTTCTTCAAATGTTTTGTCCCATTAGTGTACAGGGAAGTACTCATTTCATTAGCATAGGTGTCAGGATTTTTGATCATAGAAGTTTGCCTCTAATGCTGGCTGGTCTTCGGCATTGGCTGTTTGCGTTTCGCCAAAGTTGGTCTATTGAGATAAGTCCTTAGGTCAACAAATTCACCCCCAGGGGTTTCTGTCTGAGACACCAGTAATTTTCCATGTTTTGAGCGGGATATCCTGAGAGTTGGGAGATCTTGGAATTCTGCTACCGGAGTAGGCAGAATACCTCTTTGATCAGTATACTTCCCTTTGGCAAGGTGTCACGACCCGCACCCTAGAGTAAGGGCACAAGAAGTGGGTACGTCCAGCCTACGCCGCAGTGTCGGCGGTAGAACACTGTCCTAGGTCAATCATCTAACAATATAAAAGTACCTGTACAGTTTATACTCTCGGAATGGAGGTGACATAACAGAATACAATCTCAATCACATCTAGGTAGAAGAATGAAAGATAGATAGATAGACAGATGGTAACTCAAGAGACAGTACAATAGATACAATAAGTCTAAGTGTCTAGTATAACATAACGTCCAGAATGTCAACTCATAATACAAATAAGTCTAAGAGTCTATATATCTCAACATCTCAAAATACAACTCAGATGTGAGACAAAAATGATAATATAGAAAAGACTGTCGAGCTAAACTAGCCTAGACTACTGGGGCAACATCCTCAGCTGCAGGTGGATCCTGCTGAGGGTCCACAACATAAGTATCATCTAGTCCTGCTCCGTAATAGGTAGACACCAGGGCCTCATCCTCATCCTCTGTAATATTTTCAACAGGTCCAGTCAGGACAGGAACGAGCACAATATATCTCACGCAGTGCATAGTATGATAGAAAATATAAAGCATGCAATAGAGTAACATACAGGAACTGCTGAAGGAAGATACATGTAGTAAAAGAGATAGCTGTAAAGGAAATATCTACTGTATATAGAGAACTGTAAGTGGCTAGTGATGTAGAGTACAAGATAGGCATATGAATGGCTAGAATTTATACATAATTACACTACTGAGTTTGCACATGATTACACTACTTTGGAATTATTCACATGTCCACTTCTACTCCCCCATTTCCCCAATCAATACACAAGGATCCATTCAGGTTACGTTAAGATTCGTGATAAGCCCATAATTGGGTGATACGTGAGTGATTCATGAAGATTTATGAAGGCTCGGTGATCATGAGAGTACATGAGTCACTAGCTGATACATGAAGATACATGATAATAAAAGCATGAGATACATGATGTAAGTGAAACACACGTGACAAAAGTATCTGATGCTCCCGAGGGGGATAACATCTCATGAAAAGATCCATATAGTACCAATCCGTGATAACAATCGTGTCAGCATCAAGTAAAGTAATCTAGAGCAAGAATATAAATCCTGGCAAGTATGAAATGGTCAGAGAATGTACTCGCCTGATAACTGAATGTCTGAAGAGGATATACTGCCTGAGAAGAGATGTATGGCTCCTAATCAGAGCAACACAAGTCACAATGTATCTGCAATGGTAAAAATAGAGTATACAATGCATACTACATGATTCTAGGTCAATCTGGTCAAAAGTCAACTCTTGGTCAACTCAACAGTCAAACTAGGTCACAGGAAGTCATACTAGGTCACAGGGAATCAACTAAGTTAAATAAAGTCAAACAAGGTCAAACAAGTCAAGGTTAGTCAAATCTAGGTTAAAGTCAACTCTTGGTCAACATTCTAATCAAACTAGTCAAATACTAGTCAACATGATCAATCTAGGTCAAGTCTAGGTCAAATTTAGACTAACTAAGGTTTTGGGTCAAACAAAGACTAGTCAACAAGGTAATTAGGTCAATCTTGACTAATGGTCAACTTCTAGTCAATACTCCATAAGACTAACTCAAACCATGACACAACCTCTAAGTATTCCACTTAACCCCAGACATATCTTAATCTACATAGGACTATCCTCATAATCCATATGGTTAACCTAATCATCTAATTAGGGTTTAGTCAAACCTTAGTCAAATAGTCCTTCTATGTTCATCCAAGTCATTCTAGGTCAATTAGGTCAAGGTTTGACCTATAGTTGACTTTAGTCAACCATGGTCAACAAGGCTACCTAGGTCAACCATTCAAGAGCTAATTAGGCCAAGTACAGGGCAACCCCCTATTAGCCATAGGCTAGTATATCTAGGTTCCATAGGCTAATATCATATAGGTATCTACCTTATATAATATATATATATACACACATATATATAACTTACATATATATATATATATATATATATATATATATATATATATATATATATATATATATATATATATATATATATATATATACAATATTACTACATAGGCCTACAGCCTATGTAATACTCCTATGCCATATAATATATATATATATAGATACAATATATATAATCTAACACAAATATATATATATATATAACATATATATATATATATATATATATATATATATATATATATATATATATATATATATATATATATATATATATATATTTATTTATTTATTTATATACAACTTATATATAATACATATACATAGAGAGAGAGGAAAGTGAGAGAGAGAATAGAGAGAGTGAAAGAGTGAGAGAGATATGGGAGTGTGTGTGGGGTGTGTGTGTTGACAGTGAAGGAGAGGGGGGGTTCTCTGTCTCAGATTTCTGAGAAGGGGGTACACAACACACACACACACACATTATACATATATACCTATTTATATACACACACATATATACATATATACACATCCATATACTCTAAGACACACACCTACACACTCACATACATACATACATGTATATACAATATATATACACATAAATATACATATATACATAAAAATCATTTTGAAATTGGATTTTATAAACTGGAAAATACAAGAAATACTGTTCACCACTGAACAATGGGAGAAAACCCAAATCGAAACCAAAAATCAAGCTAATACCCTAGTCTAATGGTTGGTAATCGTGCCCCCATGTGTGTACGTGTCGTAGGTGTCCATAGGTGTCCACCACGACACGACACAACGTGTCCAAATGTCAAAAACCGAAATCGGGTAAGTTTCAGACACTGTGCAGTATCACAGCGTCGTGTAGAGATGCACACGCGTGTAGGACACGACACAGGTGTCCAAGTGTCTCGTGCACACGTGTCTAGGTTCGCCTAGGGTCAGGCTAGGTGTCTAGGTTCCTGCACCGTATCCAAGTGTCTCCAGGACACGGCACGAAGCCCGTATCAGTCGAGAAAACTCGACTGATACACGCGGTTTACACTGTATCGTGCAGCGGTGCGCGCGCCTCGTGGACACGACACGAGCCACGTGGGGCCTCATGGTCATGTCCACGTGTAGCCCACGTATTGGGCTACACACTCGTGTCACTACGAGGTGTCCTCGACTCGTGTCCACGCGACACGAAGGCCGTGTCTAAGTCGATTTTTCGACTGAACCGCGCGCGTGTGTGGCCAGTGCGGCCCCGATTTCGTGTCCGATACGAAACGATACGACGTGAAACTTTGGGGGCATGTTCGCAGACATTGTCCCCGTGTCCATGCCAATTTTGGCGTGTCCACGTGCTCTGTACAGTGAGCACGAGCAGCGGGGTAGCAGGGCACTGTGTGTGTGTATCGTGCAGTAATTTCGTGTCCGTTTTAGACACGGACACGACTCGGATTTGTGCTCAGTCATAGGGTTTTGTGATCAGCATGCCAAGGGCTACCCAAATGTGTAATTTGTTTTGGAAAACAACAACTTTTATTCCTAAGTGGCATTTTATCAAATACAGTTATTTAAACACAGATACGTGTCCGATACGGACACCAAACCAAATCTATTTTCTACCAAACTTGACCTACAGTTGGGGTATACCTATATGCATGCATTTATGAAGAAAAATCAGAATATTAACTAGGTTTGAGGACATTTACCTATGAGTGCAAAATCAATGAAAAAGCCTAGAATAGGGGGGTGTCCACTTCTCTTGGTGATGCCCAAAGCTCCACAAATCCTTGATAGCAGGCCCTAACTAGTATCCTATAGTGTGGGGGAGTCCAATGCAAGAAACTAGAGGTGATTTGGCTCAAGAATGATCAAGTTATGGTCTTGTGAAGGAAATGAAATTTCTAGGTTTAAAATTCATGTAAATTGATCATGAATGAAATGATAGGTTATAATATGAAGGGGGTAGTGTAGGGGGGTGCCCTTGGCCGTCCATGGCAAGGGGGGTGTCCTTGGCCTTCCTTCAAGGTGAAGGCAAGGACTTTGGTGCCAAAGGGTTGATATTTTGAGTGTTTTGTGGAAAATATCTAATAAGGTAAATATCAAGATATTTTCCCTACTTTAACCAATGTAAATATCTATCCCCTTAGCATTCTAGGTTAGTAACTAATCTCTAGATTAGGCTAAACTTGGTTAGGGGCTCTCATGATACTAATCAATTAATTAAATAATAATAAATCACATAAATGCAATAATTCCAAATAAATCCTAGAAAATTACCAAAATACCCGTTTAGGCTAAAATCACTAATTTGATGTTCTAAGCCTATGGCTAGGCTCACATGGTCATGGCAACTTCTAGGTTAAGGAATAACTAGGGTTTATACTAGGGTTATACTAGTAAGTCACAAAGTCATAAGTCATGACTTAGAAAATGGTTTTAATTACACTAGAAATCACCAAAAATCATATTATGCCTAAAACACCATTAATAAAAAATAAAAATAATAAAATTTCAAAAAATACCCCAATTTCAGAAAACTTGGTGTTACAAGTCTACCCTCCTTAAAATAATTTCGTCCCCGAAATTTAGATGGTCGTACTCCTCCTAGGTCAAACCTCCAACAATCAGGGTCGAAGCTACTACCTAGCAACATGCAAGGTCAACAAACAAAATATGGGTAGTAGACCTATACTGGGTCATGTCCAAAAATTGGCTGGCAGTTTTTGGTCATAAGGTGTCCTTAATTCAAATCGAAATCAAAAGTAACTCCATGGGGTAAATCAGGATGGACCCTCGGGTCAGGAAAATCGTACTAAGCAAATGAAGCACACGATAGTATGCCTGAGTGGGACACTAAGGTCATGGGTGTAGAGTGTCATGTCTAGGTCATGTATGTGAAGTCAGTTTTGAGAAAACAACTAGTCTTGTGCTCATAATTTAAAAGTCACGGTAATGTGCCTACGATGATCATAATTTAGAGTGGGAAAGATATATGGCCTAAATTGAACCGAAAATTGTGATGCAATAGTAGTATAAGGGGCAGGTTAAGTGGGACAGTCCTAGTCATAGGTATAGACTGGGAAGAATAGGAAACAATAAATCACAAGGCTAAAAGGGTTACCATTCTATGGTCAGAGCTACTCTATCAATTCTAAGTCAAACTCATGACACATACATTAATTCATTTAAGGGAAAATCATTGACAAAGAAGTTACTCAAGAATTATATTAATAGCTAAAACTACTCCTACTCCTGCTCCTACTCCTAAGTAAGAGATGAAGAAACAAACAAACAATCGACAAAATCAAAAAGAACTACCAGGTCAAAACTGATCACTAATAAAGAACAGGTAGGAGCAGATGGAATTGGATTTTAAGATAGATATAATGAAGCAAGGTGGAAACGGAATTTAGAAGAACAGAACCTGCAAGCACATCGCCAACTGCCTGGGCATCCTCAACTGTCATGGCGTAGGCTCGCCCCTACTGACCTCTTCCAGCCTGTTGTT
Source organism: Iris pallida (assembly GCA_029216955.1). Classification (NCBI taxonomy): domain Eukaryota; kingdom Viridiplantae; phylum Streptophyta; class Magnoliopsida; order Asparagales; family Iridaceae; genus Iris; species Iris pallida. Next base: position 10,139,191 of record JANAVB010036019.1, read on the forward strand.
GAAACTGCATAAATCTCTGCTGTTGTGGCTGCCTCAGCTGACCTACCGGGGCCTTGGCTCCTGCTCCTAGTGCTGCTTCCTGTGCTACTCTACCTATGTACTGGGAACACTCCTTCAGCTGATGGTCCGCTGCCCCACATAGTAGGCACCAGCCTAGCCTCTTCCTGTACTCTCCCCATCCATGTTCTGACTTCTTACAGTAGGGACAACTGGTAGTCTGCTGTCTCGGGGCCTGCTGATACTGCTGTGGCTGCCTCTGCTGATGCTGATAGTGAGGCCTCTTGGCCTGACCTCCACTGCTGTCGGCTCCATGTGTATCACGGCCCCTCTTGAGCTTCAGCTCAAGATCATCCTCAGCTGCCATCGCTCCTGCCAGAATCTCCTCAAAAGTGGCATTCCTGTCACTCTTGGTCAAGGACTTGACCTCCTTGACCAAGCCCTTCCTGAACCTCCTCGCCTTCGCTGTCTCGCTAAGGCCCTCTACAAATCTGCTCAACCGGCAAAACTCACCGGAATACTCCTCTACAGTCTGGTTCCCCTGAACCAGGTTCTCGAACTGGGTCTCCAAAGTATCGACTGCCTGATCCGAGAAAAACTTTCCCTTGAAGAGCTCCTTGAAAGCTTCCCATGTCTGTCCTGGAGTGCCTACTCTAGGGTCCGTCTGATACCAGGTACGGGCAAGATCCCGTATCTGGCTGGCTGTTGCCTCTATCTGGAGTCCGGCTGGTATCTCCGCCAGTCGGAAGATCTCCTCAATGTGCTCAATCCAGTCGTCAGCATAAAGAATCCCCTCTGTCCCCAAGAAGTCCCTGGGGTTCATCTTCTTGAACTCCTGAATGCCCGGAATCCTCTGCTGCCACGGCTGTCCCGATCCTCCATGTGGCTGGACAGCCAACCTCTCTATCGTCGTACTAGCCAGCTGATGAACCTCATCTATGCCCCTGGTAAACTCCGTCGTATGACGCTGCTGCTGAGCCTGCTACGACTCTAGGAAATGCTGGAAGTATGTAAACATCTGTGCAGCATCCACTAATCCAGATGGCATCTGCGGCTGGAACTGCTGCTGGTGCTGCTGAAACTGTGGCTGACAAAACTGCGGGGGAGGCACATCTAGAGTAGCTGGGATGGTCCCTCGAATAGATAGAGGTGCACCCCCAAATGTGGCAGAAACTTCTACATGAGCTGGAGTAATGGGGGCTGCAGTCCCCGGGTCCTGGTGAGCTAGACGAGAGGTGGCAGACCTCTCAGTGGTGTCACCTGGACCGAGACGCTGCGATCGTGTCTCCACCATCCTGAAGACAGATCAATAAGGAAGTCAATAACGGTACAAGGATGATAGTATCGAGAAGGACAATATGAAATAGATTATACAGATTTGAACAAGAGTCAGTAGATTCAAATCTATGGAAATTTTCCGAATTGTGATTGAGTATCCACTCTTCTAAGCCTATTTCTCAAATCCTATCACAGGCTGTAGTGATACTCTAGTTCGAATACCACTACATAAATAGGACCTGCATGGGCCACCACTAAAAATGTGTCACGACCCGCACCCTAGAGTAAGGGCACGAGAAGTGGGTACGTCCAGCCTACGCCGCAGTATCGGCGATAGAACGCTGTCCTAGGTCAATCATCTAACAATATAAAAGTACCTGTACAGTTTATACTCTCCGAATGGAGGTGACATAACAGAATACAATCTCAATCACATCTAGGTAGAAGAATGAAAGATAGATAGATAGACAGATGGTAACTCAAGAGACAGTACAATAGATACAATAAGTCTAAGTGTCTAGTATAACATAACGTCCAGAATGTCAACTCATAATACAAATAAGTCTAAGAGTCTATATATCTCAATATCTCAAAATACAACTCAGATGTGAGACAAAAATGATAATATAAAAAAGACTGTCTAGCTAAACTAGCCTAGACTACTGGGGCAACATCCTCAGCTGCAGGTGGATCCTGCTGAGGTTCCACAACATAAGTATCATCTAGTCCTGCTCCGTAATAGGTAGACACCAGGGCCTCATCCTCATCCTCTGTAATATTTTCAACTGGTCCAGTCAGGACAGGAACGAGCACAATACATCTCACGCAGTGCATAGTATGATAGGAAATATAAAGCATGCAATAGAGTAAAATACAGGAACTGCTGAAGGAAGATACATGTAGTAAAAGAGATAGCTGTAAAGAAAATATCTACTGTATATAGAGAACTGTAAGTGGCTAGTGATGTAGAGTACAAGATAGGCATATGAATGGCTAGAATTTATACATGATTACACTACTGAGTTTGCACATGATTATACTACTTTGGAATTATTCACATGTCCACTTCTACTCCCCCGTTTCCCCAATCAATACACAAGGATCCATTCAGGTTACGTTAAGATTCGTGATAAGCCCATAATTGGGTGATACGTGAGTGATTCATGAAGATTCGTAAAGGCTCGGTGACCATGAGAGTACATGAATCACTAGCTGATACATGAAGATATATGATAATAGAAGCATGAGATACATGATGTAAGTAAAACACACGTGACAAAAGTATCTGATGCTCCCGAGGGGGATAACATCTCATGAAAAGATCCATATAGTACCAATCCGTGATAACAATCGTGTCAGCATCAAGTAAAGTAATCTAGAGCAAGAATATAAATCCTGGCAAGTATGAAACGGTCAGAGAATGTACTCGCCTGATAACTGAATGTCTGAAGAGGATATACTGCCTGAGGAGAGATGTATGGCTCCTAATCAGAGCAACACAAGTCATAATATATCCACAATGGTAAAAATAGAGTATACAATGCATACTACATGATTCTAGGTCAATCTGGTCAAAAGTCAACTCTTGGTCAACTCAACAGTCAAACTAGGTCACAGGATGTCATACTAGGTCACAGGGAACCAACTAAGTTAAATAAAGTCAAACAAGGTCAAACAAATCAAGGTTAGTCAAATCTAGGTTAAAGTCAACTCTTGGTCAATATTCTAATCAAACTAGTCAAATACTAGTCAACATGATCAATCTAGGTCAAGTCTAGGTCAAATTTAGACTTACTAAGGTTTTGGGTCAAACAAAGACTAGTCAACAAGGTAATTAGGTCAATCTTGACTAATGGTCAACTTCTAGTCAATACTCCATAAGACTAACTCAAACCATGACACAACCTCTAAGTATTCCACTTAACCCCATACATATATTAATCTACATAGGACTATCCTCATAATCCATATGGTTAACCTAATCATCTAATTAGGGTTTAGTCAAACCTTAGTCAAATAGTCCTTCTATGTTCATCCAAGTCATTCTAGGTCAATTAGGTCAAGGTTTGACCTATAGTTGACTTTAGTCAACCATGGTCAACAAGGCTACCTAGGTCAACCATTCAAGAGCTAATTAGGCCAAGTATAGGGCAACCCCCTATTAGCCACAGGCTAGTATATCTAGGTTCCATAGGCTAATATCATATAGGTATCTACCTTATATAATATATATATACACATATATATAACTTACATATATATATATATATATATATATATATATATATATATATATATACACAATATTACTACATAGGCCTACAGCCTATGTAATACTCCTATGCCATATAATATATATATATATAGATACAATATATATAATCTAGCACAAATATACATATATATAACATATATATTTATATACAACTTATATATAATACATATACATAGAGAGAGAGGAAAGTGAGAGAGAATAGAGAGAGTGAAAGAGTGAGAGAGATATGGGAGTGTGTGTGGGGGGTGTGTGTTGACAGTGAAGGAGAGGGGGGGTTCTCTGTCTCAGATTTCTGAGAAGGGGGTACACAACACACACACACACATTAACATATATACCTATTTATATACACACACATATCTACATATATACACATCCATATACTCTAAGACACACACCTACACACTCACATACATACATACATGTATATACACATAAATATACATATATATATACATGAAAATCATTTTGAAATTGGATTTTATAAACTGGAAAATACAGGAAATACTGTTCACCACTGAACAATAGGGGAAAACCCAAATCGAAACCAAAAATCAAGCTAATACCCTAATCTAATGGTTGGTAATCGTGCCCCCATATGTGTACGTGTTGTAGGTGGCCATAGGTGTCCACCACGATACGACACAACGTGTCCAAATGTCAAAAACCCAAATCGGGTAAGTTTCAGACACTGTGCAGTATCACAGCGTTGTGCAGAGATGCACACGCGTGTAGGACACGACACAGGTGTCCAAGTGTCTCGTGCACACGTGTCTAGGTTCGCCTAGGGTCAGGCTAGGTGTCTAGGTTCCTGCACCGTGTCCAAGTGTCTCCAGGACACGGCACGAAGCCCGTATCAGTCGAGAAAACTCGACTGATACACGCGGTTTATAATGCGTCGTGCAGCGGTGCGCGCGCCTCATGGACACGACACGAGCCACGTGGGGCCTCGTGATCATGTCCACGTGTAGCCCACGTGTTGGGCTACACACTCGTGTCACCACGAGGTGTCCTCGACTCGTGTCCACGCGACACGAAGGCCGTGTCTAAGTCGATTTTTCGACTGAACCGCGCGCGTGTGTGGCCAGTGCGGCCCCGATTTCGTGTCCGATACGAAACGATACGACGTGAAACTTTGGGGGCATGTTCGTAGACATTGCCCCCGTGTCCATGCCAATTTTGGCGTGTCCACGTGCTCTGTGCAGTGAGCACGAGCAGCGGGGTAGCAGGGCACTGTGTGTGTGTATCGTGCAGTGAGTTCGTGTCCGTTTTGGACATGGACACGACTCGGATTTGTGCTCAGTCATAGGGTTTCGTGATCAGCATGCCAAGGGCTACCCAAATGTGTAATTTGTTTTGGAAAACAACAACTTTTATTCCTAAGTGGCATTTTATCAAACACAGTTATTTAAACACAGATACGTGTCCGATACGGACACCAAACCAAATCTATTTTCTACCAAACTTGACCTACAGTTGGGGTATACCTATATGCATGCATTTATGAAGAAAAATCAGAATATTAACTAGGTTTGAGGACATTTACCTATGAGTGCAAAATCAATAAAAAAGCCTAGAATAGGGGCTGTCCACTTCTCTTGGTGATGCCCAAAGCTCCACAAATCCTTGATAGCAAGCCCTAACTAGTATCCTCTAGTGTAGGGGAGTCCAATGCAAGAAACTAGAGGTGATTTAGCTCAAGAATGATCAAGTTATGGTCTTGTGAAGGAAATGGAATTTCTAGGTTTAAAATTCATGTAAATTGATCATGAATGAAATGATAGGTTAATATAGGAAGGGGGGGTAGTGTAGGGGGGTGCCCTTGGACGGCCATGGCAAGGAAGGTGTCCTTGGCCTTCCTTCAAGGTAAAGGCAAGGACTTTGGTGCCAAAGGGTTGATATTTTGAGTGTTTTATGGAAAATATCTCATAAGGTAAATATCAAGATATTTTTCCTACTTTAACCAATGTAAATATCTATCCCCTTAGCATTCTAGGTTAGTAACTAATCTCTAGATTAGGCTAAACTTGGTTAGGGGCTCTCATGATACTAATCAATTAATTAAATAATAATAAATCACATAAATGCAATAATTCCAAATAAATCCTAGAAAATTACCAAAATACCCTTTTAGGCTAAAATCACTAATTTGATGTTCTAAGCCTATGGCTAGGCTCACATGGTCATGGCAACTTCTAGGTTAAGGAATAACTAGGGTTTACACTAGGGTTATACTAGTAAGTCACAAAGTCATAAGTCATGACTTAGAAAATGGTTTTAATTACACTAGAAATCACCAAAAATCATATTATGCCTAAAACACCATTAATAAATATTAAAAATAATAAATTTTCAAAAAATACCCCAATTTCAGAAAACTGGGTGTTACAAGTCTACCCTCCTTAAAATAATTTTATCCTCGAAATTTAGATGGTCGTACTCCTCCTAGGTCAAACCTCCAACAATCAGGGTCGAAGCTACTACCTAGCAACATGCAAGGTCAACAAGCAAAATATGGGTAGTAGACCTATACTGGGTCATGTTCAAAAATTGGCTGGCAGTTTTTGGTCATAAGGTGTCCTTAATTCAAATCGAAATCAAAAGTAACTTCATAGGGTAAATCAGGATGGAGCCTCGGGTCAGGAAAATCGTACTATAAGCAAATGAAGCACACGATGGTATGCCTGAGTTGGACATTAAGGTCATGGGTGTAGAGTGTCATGTCTAGGTCATGTATGTGAAGAAGAAGAACCCTTGTTTGAGAGAGTTCTTGTACTGATTGGTGCCGAGGCACGTTCAGATTGATCTTCTACGATAAAAACCGAAGAAGACTGAGAAAAAACCAAAGGACCTTTTCCCTTGTTTTGTGAAGAAGGGTTAGCTAAAAAGCATTTCCCTTTGTTGTCTTCCAAGTCGTGGGACGAGGAAGTTTGGGAAAAGACCAACGGGCCTTTTTCTTTGTTCTGAGGAGGAGGAGGAATAGTCAACAAACTACCCCTAGTGGATTGCGCTGGAGCAAGGAGCAGAGTTTTTCTCCTTGCTGTGAGAAGAAGAAAGATTAGCCAAAGGGCTGTCCCTCTTAGACTGCGCTGGCGCAGTTTGGGCAGGGGTTGAAGTGGATGTTGGCGCATTGGCTGGTTGCGCATGATGATTTTTGACAGATGGCCTTTTGGCCACAGTCACAGCAGCTTGCGCAGCAGGAGTCTTGACTTTAGAGTGCTTGAGTTACATTCTTGTTGCTGGAGTGGTGGACTGCACAGGCAGAGTTGCAGCCAACTGCGCCAGGGGAAGAGGAGTCTTGTACTTTGTCAGAGCAATATAGGAAGTTGTTTGTGCACTGGCAAGGGGAGCAGCATACTGCACATGGGCAGTAGAGGCAGCAGACTGCACAATAGTTTTGGGAGCAGAGACAGCAGACTGTGCAGAGGATTGCGCAAAGTACTGTACAGAGGACTTTGGAGTCCATACTGAACGAACCTTGTTCTTGGCAAAGGTTGCAGTGTGACGAGTAGTCCCGGAGTTGATCATTTCCTCGTAGGCCGTCTGGTTGTCACGCCCCGCTCCCGTAGGAGCGATCGTCCTCGCTAAGGCGTGATGCCGCACGAGTCTAGATTGTGCTCGTACAAGGCAATTCCATAACGGTCGATTTTATCGGCGGCGACGGGGTCGTCGCACAGAAGTCCCAAGCAGAAATATTGAAACATACAGCGAAATTTAAGAACAAGTAACACATGAACACAAGTTATTCAAAAGAAGCTCTTTATTGATATTGAATACAAGATTACATTTGTGGGCGCAAGGCCAAATTACAATGTCTCTCGTGCTCACTTTTCTCTCATTTACAAGTCACTCTGCTCTCTCTCATTCTCTCGATACAATACTTGAATCCAGCAGAAGCTTCGGAAGGCGATGTCCATACATTATGTCCTGTATAAGTCTTCAGATCACGCAGCTGTACGCTTCGACTCGCCAAGGAACTCCGTGCCTCGACGCATCCAAGCGAGCTCCGCACCACGAGCTTCTACCTGTGCCTGCACATGAAACACTGTGTGGGTGTCAGTACTACTGTACTGGTGGAGTGAGCTTCTCGCCCACCCATACAAAACCTACACGTTCATTTACTTTGTGCAGCTTAAATCCCTTTTCGATTGTCTTTCTACTCTTGCCTTAGGTTCAGTTTTAGGATCGGCGCCTTGGCACAACTTGTGTGTCAAAACCATCCCGTGCTTGCAATGTCAACGTTACTCATACTTTGCCTCTAGACCACTTCTCGTGCCACAACGTTAACCTATCAGGTCGTGCTTGCCTTTCGGCCAGAATCAGAGACGCAACTACGCGGTAGTACCCAATTTCCTTACGACCGTGCTATAACTCCTTCGTGCCGTGCCTCGCGACTCAGTGCGACTCAACCATATCGCCGCCTCGCGGCCCCTTTGTTACTTTGATCGCCAACTGACCCAATCAAGACTTGTGGGTTTAGTGTCACACGACTGACTTTACCTTGCGACGGTTTCCCGACTTACACTCAAACAACTCAACCAACTTATGCAACTATATGCCGACAACTCAAGACTCAATGCCACATCTCGTGCCGAAGCACGTCGCCTATGTTGTAGCCATTCTTTAAGTCCAATACTTGTAATCTAGCTTGTATACACCTTCGACAACTCAACTCAATCCAAAGGCATACCCGCGGATCTGCCGCTATGCCGACTCATCTATATGATTTGGTCACTGACTCCCAGAGCCATAGTGGACTCCTTTTTGTTGAGTATAGGATGGACCTTCTTTGGGTAGCTAGCCCTATTCCGCGTCCACCGAATACTTTGCCCCAGGCGCAGCTTTGGCTCCCAGAGCCTTTATGTTTCCTTAGGCCGCAATCGGTCCCGTGGCGCCACAGGTTGCCGATTCGGGGAAACTCTACCTTGTCGACAAGTTGTCCATGACCATGCAAGACCGACTCAAACTGACATCTCACATAGTCATTCACTTCTGGTGTTACCATCTCTTTTAGTGCCATTCCTCTCTTTTAGTGCCATTTCTCACATCTGAGATCTTGCCTCGACGACTCGTAGTCGCGAGCATTGTTCTTTCTTGCCTCAACGACCCAGTCGTGAGCATTTCTTTCTTTCTTCCTTTCTTTTAACTCAAGACAACAACTTATTTAGACACTTTTCAAAACTCAACTAATCAATCGTGGCCCGTGCCTTTAAAAACTCTAGGATCGTGCAATCGTGCCTCAACTCGACTTCCGCTCTACGCGGCGCTATCGCCCAAGTCATACTTTATATGATGGGCCGTGGGATCGTGGGACTATTTAAGTTGACAACCGCAGAAAGAGCGGGACAGCACTAGAAATGACTTAGGTCGATCGGCATAACTTTGCCTAACTTAATCGAGCCTATAACTTGACTTAAGGGACGAGCAAAGGCTATGCCAAGCCTTGCGTTATGGAAACGTGTATGCTTTGTCGAGCATTTACGTGGGCAACGCCTATGACTTAGGCCAACTCATGTGTCGGGATAATTTCGACGGGACCGTGCATGCTTTAACAAGCATTCACGCAGGCGACGCCTATGACTTAGGCTATTTCATAACTTTGTGTCGAAGACCAACTTCCCTTCTCCCAAGCCACGGGACGAAGGACCGAATGTCATTTTCAAAGCACGCCGTGCACCAACTCTAAGCCGACCGTGGGACGTTTTCCATGTTCTAACTCATTTTGATCCATCAGAATTATTCTCTTAGCTATGTGGATTCATCTCTTTTATTATTAAGCCTACTTGTGCAAGTTGAAAACACGATTTATTATGTGAAGGCCAAGATGAGGCAAGTTCACCGAAACTACCCCACCTGAGCGATGTCTCCGAGCAAGCCGTTGCAAGGCTAAGTCCGAACGCCGTCGGCGTTTCGATTCCTCCGATTGACTTTGCGGGACGGGGCACTACATCATACACCACTCAGAACAAGTCTCGTCCTCGAGACTTTCCTGAAGGCAAGCTATCCTACCATCTCTATGGCTAAGACTTAATCGTACACATTTTGCCTACGCGTTCCTTCGATTTCCGAGCCACGCTCGTACTATTATCAATCTTTCCTTTAACACGATCTCAAGATCTTGACACACTCCCATCTTTCAAGCCTTGCTTGAACTCGTCGTATCACATGGCTGGATCATGCACGCATTCCAAGTGTCCCTAAAATACATGCATTCAGCCAAGCCGCATGATAGAAAATTTGTCATTCTCACTCGAGTCGCATCGTGCACATACCCAAGCGTCCCTGAAATATATGCGTGTCAGCCGAATCTCGTGAGCAGGGTTTCCTACATTCGTGATTCACGCCATCTATCCATTCCAATCCTCAAGATCAATCCTTCCGATTGCTAACACTTGAAATAGGGCGTCTCGCCTAACCGCTAGGCTATTTCTTTTCGAGGCTAAGTCAATGTCAGGATTGGAATCATAGTTCCCCAACAATAATGCCAACACTGACCCCAATCCTAGGGTCAAACCAAAGTCGATCATACGAGGTTTTCTACCCAAGCTCGTGCCACTCAGATTTCTAAACATCAAATACGATCACCTAATTCGCATTACGGCACGTGTTGCGTATATTCGAATCCCTTCGATTCACCAATTCTAACCAATTCATGTATTCGATCACGAGGTCGTCTCGCTCGACAATACGTTGCGCCCCAATCTCACGCGAGTCTGAAAATCCACGGTGGTTCATGAATCACCATGCAACGCTTCCACGGAATAATCATTCTCATCGGGGCGTAACTCTTGTTTGAGTTTAGACTCATTCATTCTCGATACGCGGATTGGACCTACTCAATCCTCAAGTTCAATCGACACGCACACCAATTCAATCTCGAGTCTATCTTCGCATCAAACCACAAGTCGAAGCACAAATTGTCACACCGTGCAAGTTTGACCACTCCCACTGTATGAATCACCATACCAGCGCTCACTCAGAGTGATCGCCCTAATCGGCGTGACGCATGTGCGAGGCTGGAGTAGCACTCGCATAAGACAAGAACGTCAACGTTGTGGTTATCGACAAAGCAAATCCAAACATTCCAGTTTTCATCCAAGCCAAGTTCGATCGTCATTTATTCAACTTAGAAAATCCTCGAGCCAAGTCTATCTTTTCCTCGACACATTTTAACATCTCGATTATAACATCCATCGAAACAATGATATTTGCACGATCGTCATTTGCCGAGTCAGAGTACCCCCGAGTTATCGCATATCGATCTTTGATACGCCTCAATACCATTGACGATATGCGTAACCTGACGATCTTCCTTCCAACCAATTTCGAGTCGTACATTGATGCTGTCGTCCGAACTGGATATTCCTCAATTTTCTCAACACTCAAGATCAAGTTCAGTCGCTTTTTCTTTTCCTCAAGCTCGTTTCAAAATTGTTATTCAAAACTCAAGTCATATTTCAGTTGCATCAATCCAAAATCGTACGTACGATCCTCTAAGTTTCCTCGATCAAGACCATTCATTTTATTTATCTTTTCAAATCGTGTTCTAACTCGCGTTGCACAATCACAAGTTGTCCGAACGAGATGCTCGTTTGGGACATTCGAAGTCACGACCAACTAAGCGTGACACGTTCTAAGGCTTTGCGCGATCGCATCGCCTCGCCGACATACTCGTAATCCTCAATATTCATTCGAACAATTTCCAAGACGAACCATACACCACTCGGATTCGAGCCACTCGACTACTCGTCGACACTCATTCTTATTCTTCTCCGAACCTATCACATACACCACTCGGATTCAAGCCATAAGATCTAGTCCTCAATCACATTCGCGTCATTCGCTAAGACATCCTTCAGATTCGTTCGACGAATCGCTAGAGTAGTCGCTCGCGTCGCATCGACGCACTAAGTCGTTCGCACTATTTCCTCGAAATCCAAATCAATCTCTCGTGTACGCCTAAGCGTTAGTCCGATAGCGTTCCTATCGATAGACACTCCAAGTGCATCTTCGTTCCCGACCGAACGATACTTAATATCGCTCGCGACTCGTTTGCACCAAAATGTCGAGGTGCGCAACGCGAAACACCACTTAGCCAAAAGGCCGTGTGCATAGCCATCCTGTGCGGACTTTTATTCGAGTTTGCATGCTCATTTGCTAGGGTCGACATTGGACGAATTAGGCATACACGCGACTTGCTAAGGTCAACGTAGGACTATTCGGGCACACATGCAACTTTGCTAACATTAGCACATATTTTCTATCGAGTCAAGTTTGCAACGTTCGGCACAAAGGCCCTATCGACGCATTTAGCAATGGCCTATCGATGCGTTAGATTGAACGCTTGTACGAGCTTTCGAAAATATTTAGACTTATTGTATGGACATGCTGAGGAACATTTGAGAGAGAGCGCACCAACGATAACAACTTGCAGAAGCAACAGAGTTTTGCGGAAACATCAAAGTTAAAGAATTCAATCGACGGTCCAAGGACGTAAAGCCGTGCTCTGATACCACTATGTCACGCCCCGCACCCGTAGGAGCGATCGTCCTCGCTAAGGCGTGATGCCGCACGAGCCTAGATTGCGCTCGTGCAAGGCAATTCCATAACGGTCGATTTCATCGGCGGCGACGGGGTCGTCGCACAGAAGTCCCAAGCAGAAATATTGAAACATACAGCGGAATTTAAGAACAAGTAACACATGAACACAAGTTATTCAAAAGAAGCTCTTTATTGATATTGAATACAAGATTACATTTGTGGGCGCAAGGCCAAATTACAATGTCTCTCGTGCTCACTTTTCTCTCATTTACAAGTCACTCTGCTCTCTCTCATTCTCTCGATACAATACTTGAATCCAGCAGAAGCTTCGGAAGGCGATGTCCATACATTATGTCCTGTATAAGTCTTCAGATCACGCAGCTGTACGCTTCGACTCGCCAAGGAACTCCGTGCCTCGACGCATCCAAGCGAGCTCCGCACCACGAGCTTCTACCTGTGCCTGCACATAAAACACTGTGTGGGTGTCAGTACTACTGTACTGGTGGAGTGAGCTTCTCGCCCACCCATACAAAACCTACACGTTTATTTACTTTGTGCAGCTTAAATCCCTTTTCGATTGTCTTTCTACTCTTGCCTTAGGTTCAGTTTTAGGACCGGCACCTTGGCGCAACTTGTGTGTCAAAACCATCCCGTGCTTGCAATGTCAACGTTACTCATACTTTGCCTCTAGACTACTTCTCGTGCCACAACGTTAACCTATCAGGTCGTGCTTGCCTTTCGGCCAGAATCAGAGACGCAACTACGCGGTAGTACCCAATTTCCTTACGACCGTGCTATAACTCCTTCGTGCCGTGCCTCACAACTCAGTGCGACTCAACTATATCGCCGCCTCGCGGCCCCTTTGTTACTTTGATCGCCAACTGACCCAATCAAGACTTGTGGGTTTAGTGTCACACGACTGACTTTGCCTTGCGGCGGTTTTCCGACTTACACTCAAACAACTCAACCAACTTATGCAACTATATGCCGACAACTCAAGACTCAATGCCACATCTCGTGCCGAAGCACGTCGCCTATGTTGTAGCCATTCTTTAAGTCCAATACTTGTATTCTAGCTTGTATACACCTTCGACAACTCAACTCAATCCAAAGGCATACCCGCGGATCTGCCGCTATGCCGACTCATCTATATGATTTGGTCACTGACTCCCAGAGCCATAGTGGACTCCTTTTTGCTGAGTATAGGATGGACCTTCTTTGGGTAGCTAGCCCTATTCCGCGTCCACCGAATACTTTGCCCCAGGCGCAGCTTTGGCTCCCAGAGCCTTTATGTTTCCTTAGGCCGCAATCGGTCCCGTGGCGCCACAGGTTGCCGATTCGGGGAAACTCTACCTTGTCGACAAGTTGTCCATGACCATGCAAGACCGACTCAAACTGACGTCTCACATAGTCATTCACTTCTGGTGTTACCATCTCTTTTAGTGTCATTCCTCTCTTTTAGTGCCATTTCTCACATCTGAGATCTTGCCTCGACGACCCGTAGTCGCGAGCATTATTCTTTCTTGCCTCAACGACCCAGTCGTGAGCATTTCTTTCTTTCTTCCTTTCTTTTAACTCAAGACAACAACTTATTTAGACACTTTCCAAAACTCAACTAATCAATCGTGGCCCGTGCCTTTAAAAACTCTAGGATCGTGCAATCGTGCCTCAACTCGAATTCCGCTCTACGCGGCGCTATCGCCCAAGTCATACTTTATATGACGGGCCGTGGGATCGTGGGACTATTTAAGTTGACAACCGCAGAAAGAGCGGGACAGCACTAGAAATGACTTAGGTCGATCGGCATAACTTTGTCTAACTTAATCGAGCCTATAACTTGACTTAAGGGACGAGCAAAGGCTATGCCAAGCCTTGCGTTATGGAAACGTGTATGCTTTGTCGAGCATTTACGTGGGCAACGCCTATGACTTAGGCCAACTCATGTGTCGGGACAATTTTGACGGGACCGTGCATGCTTTAACAAGCATTCACGCAGGCGACGCCTATGACTTAGGCTATTTCATAACTTTGTGTCGAAGACCAACTTCCCTTCTTCCAAGCCACGGGACGAAGGACCGAGTGTCATTTTCAAAGCACGTCGTGCACCAACTCTAAGCCGACCGTGGGACGTTTTCCATGTTCTAACTCATTTTGACCCATCGGGATTATTCCCTTAGCTATGTGGATTCATCTCTTTTATTATTAAGCCTACTTGTGCAAGTTGAAAACACGATTTATTATGTGAAGGCAAAGATGAGGCAAGTTCACCGAAACTACCCCACCTGAGCGATGTCTCCGAGCAAGCCGTTGCAAGGCTAAGTCCGAACGCCGTCGGCGTTTCGATTCCTCCGATTGACTTTGCGGGACGGGGCACTACACTGGTTGACCTTTATAACCAGTGTCTTCTGCGTCTTTCTGATAGACGCAACGTCATATTGAGTTGTCACTTCTTCGTCGGAGGAGAAAGTCGTCCCCAACAGAGTCGCCATTTTGTTTGAAAAACAAAAGTTGTTTTTTATTTTACAAACTTTGTAAAAAGATTACAATAGAATTATGGGAAAGTACAACTATAGGAATCCGATCTGAAGATGATCGCTTTATCCCTTGGACGATGTGAACTTTGAAGATGGTAGCCTCTGAAGAATGCAGCAGCACTTTGGCAAGAACTCCTGATCTCTGTTGATGATCTGACATTGATTCTGATTTTTCTCTCTGAGCTTTCTGATCCCCCCTATGAAGGACTTGAAACTGTATTTATAGAGTTCTGGAAACAACTAATTTTTAGTTATTCTGGATTGCGCCGGATGGATTGCGCCGACATTGGACTGCGCAAGCAGCGAACTGCGCTGGCAATTACTCGATCGTGGACCAACTGTATGAGATGTATGGCATTGTTTGATTGAAATGTGCTCGGTCGTGTACAGACGGTTGCTACGTGGTGAGCAATTGATGGCATGTAGGCCACGTGTAAATTATCAGTTATCTTGATGGATTGCGCCACATGAACTGTGCTGGCTTTAGACTGCGCTGAGATTGAACTGTGCTGCAGGAAATCTGGCAGACTGCGCTTCGATTGGGCTGATAGCTTGTGCTGCATGTACAGCTGTCCTCGAGCGCTGTGCTGTACGAGAAACGAACAGTTTCCTCGTTCTTCGGGCTGTCAGCTGTCAGAAGATCTGATTTTCTGTCAGATAATGATGACGCGGCCACGTCAGCTAGCGCGCTTGGATGGGTGCACAGTTCAGCTTGCGCAGTTGAGTTGTTGCACAATCTGTTTCCTGCACAGTTCACTTGAAGGGTGCATAATTTGATTTTCTTTGCTTTTTTGATGGATACAACTTGATTTTTAGGACCTACATAGTATAGTTAGTGTTGTGGATGATTTTATGGTTACATGGACACCTGTTTAGATCTTCATAGCTTAGACTTATTGAGTCAGACTAGAGTCTGGTTAAATACATAGTTGACATGTTTACGTATCCTACTCCTACATATTTTAGGACTGGGACATGACATATTTTTGTGGTTGCCCATGTAGGTCGAATCTTTGCAAAGTGTGTGAATCGTACGATAGTCGTACTACTATATTCCTGTAACTAAGTGAGTAATAGGATTTGATGATACATCTACAACTAGGATTATAGGCTTCCCTAGGACTCTTCAGCATGATTGCTTTTATGTTACTATCTTTCTCGACATGATTGCTTTTGGGTTCTTTATTTCTTGTGATTTGACTAAATCCTTCCTTGTTGACTTCTTGTGTGATCCTTTTCATTGCGTTCGCTAAGTCGTTAGAAATATCTTATATGGTCCGAAAAAAGTTTGAGAAATTATATTTATCCTTCTATTACGGAATTAATAGTTTTTTCAGCCAATGATATACGGGCAGGATAGGACTTCAGATAATGGTATCATGGTTACATATGTTTCTCGAATTTTACTTGAACCATATGTTATACATTGATTGACGTCTTCTTTCGTGTTTCACAAAAATAAAGTTAATTTGAAAATATTTTATGGATTTGGCCATGATAAACTCAAGAACCTATATTATCTGACGTGATAGATGTGCACTGCAGCCATCCGTCATATTATAAAACAATAAAGTTATTTGTATCCAGATGCATACTGGCATGGCAGTAACTTCATGTGACATAATTATTGACGTATATGGTTCTCGACTTTTACCTAGACTACATCCTAGCATCTCGCTTGGCTTCATACCGTCCTTGGAAATATTTTGACAATTCTTTCTACTTTGCTTGACCCTACTATTGTTTGATATTGGTATGGATTGCTTGACCCAGTTATAGGTTCTTTTTACCATTTTACCACTTAAATGGCTAAACTAGACAAACCTTATACTTAAATTATAGCGTATAGTTAAACTAGGTGATTGGTGTGATTGTGATATTTGGGGTAGCTAGGAATGAGTGAGTTCCTATGAGATGAACCATAGAGAGTTTATAGGTCGAGGATGAGCGCCTGGATATTAGACTTAGAGCCTACTAGGAGTGAATGCAAGGAATGAACTGACGGATATCACTGACGATAATATAGATTGATAATACTATGCGTATGATAGAAGGATACGACCATAGATGTTTAGCTGCGAATGAAGAAATTGGGTAGCCATACTATATAAATAGAATGTTAGTTATAATTGTTGTATGACTTAACAAATGAAAACTAAGAGCACAGCTCTTGGGTCGAGATTAGGTATACTTGACTGTCTAGTTAGCAGTAGAAAATACAAAAGAGTGACTCAAGGATACCATACACATATGAAGGGTGAGTAATATTCATAGACATAACAGTTCCTAAGATCAAATATAATAGACTTCCTATGATGGATGACCAATAGTATCAAAGTAGGACATTTGTGTCAGATGAGGAAAATACTGGTGGTGAACCGAACTGGACGACCTTCTGGCTTAGAGTAAGGAGATGTAAATGACATTAAGACAATAATTTCGGGGACTTACTGATCTTGGAAATAAAATGAGAGTAGGTATCCTTAAAGAGATTGATAAATTATGTCAAAGGATTAAGTGGTAAGTTATGAAGTAAATCTGGAAAGATAATTCCATGGTATAATGGCAAAAATAGGTTATAAAGGCTGACTAAGATCGATTTTGGTTTAAAGATTAAGTTAATCAGGTTCTTAGGAATCATTTATTTTGCTATGAACACTAAGATAGATGGACAATACACTAGTGGAAGTAGGTGTACAAATTTTTGTGTGATTGATCATCCTAAACCAAGGGTTGATTTCATGAGCAGAACTTGTAATTTGCTTTCTTGATGAGATTAGTTACCACATTCTCGCAATCACATTCATATCATTTTGTAGACAACAAATGGAACTATGTAATTAAGTAGATTCTTTATGCTGTATTTCAGAAATCAACCCTTTGAAGAAAAAAAATTATTTCTTATGTTTAAGGTTGTTAATATTAAAGATTACATGTTCCTTCATCTTCCATTTCCAATAACCTTGGCACCATAAATTGAATCACCATAAGCCAATCTAATCGTACCTTACCTTTAAATCCAACCATGTGAAAATGCTCCTTGAACTACCATATCATTTTCTTACCTTGGTTTACAAATATCTTTCTATGATTCTCGATCTCGTCTTTTAGACATCTATGATCAGGTCCCTCAAATACTACCCCTCGTCCAATTATATTCGACCGAGTCATTCTTTTTTGTCTTATTTAATACAACCTACATAAAAGGAATATAGATTAAGAAATGACTTCCCTTATAAAGTTGTTGACCCAATACATCATGGTAGTACTTAGGCATCTTCGTGAATCTAGGACTACGATCAGGAGTGCCTAACCTTCCTTATATTTCTTATAAATAGACCCTTCCATAAATAATGTAAATGGATTATGACTACATTTCTCACTACCAAGTTGATTCCTTTAAGCTGCTTAGTCTCTTGAGCAAAGTGTATTCTCGTTTATATGTCAAATCAACTAGGATCCCATTGGTAATCGTGTCCCACATCCTTTACAGAAAACCCAGTACGACTAATCGTAATTGATTCTCTGCAATGAACTATTATACCCCTTTTCTTCCTAGCTTATTTTTAATTTCGAAGACTAAATTTTATAAGTTGGGTAGAATGTAAACCACCAAGAAATTTAATTTGTTTTTATTTATATAACATTTTTGTGGATTTTTTAATGAATATATTTATCTTATAAATAACCTTAGCCATGGTTGAGACTGGTTATTCATACGACTAGGAAACATGGCATAACTATTATAGTCGTATACCATGGCTAGTATATTAGGCATGGTATGGATGGCATATCCATATCCATGTCCTACATATGAAAACCATTTAAAACTGTGACATCCTTTAGAAATATTAGTGTATAAATATTTAATATATATAAATTATTTTATGATAAGATTTCTTGCTAGGTTACACCAAGACGTGTATATGTAGGTATGGGTGGATTTATACAACATATATAATTTATCTACAGAATTTTATATGTATTCAATATTTTTTATGAAGTATAAATCTACATGATGATATTTATGTATATTTGTTAAATTATTTTAAAGAATTTATTAGAATTATTTGGCAATTTTTTAAAATCATTATTTCGGAAATTAGGAATTACAAATATATATATATATATATATATATATATATATATATATATATATATATATATATATATATATATATATATATATATATATATATATATATATCGCCATTTTGTCTTTTCTCTTTCCTTTCCCGTGCGTGGCGCTTTTTACTTGTATAGGCATCGGCATTTTGCGCCTTATACATGAATAAAATTCCCCCCTTCTAAAAAAATACATATATATTTTATATTATATATATATATATATATATATATATATATATATATATATATATATATATATATATATATATATATATATTATCTATATGCTTGATAATAATAATGAGGTATATATATATGTGTATGACATTTATATTAATTTAGTGTATGTATAACGTGATATATATATATATATATATATATATATATATATATATATATATATATATATATATATATATATATATATATATATATTTACTTATAGTGTGATAGGGTAAATGGGCATGTGTGTATGTGTGATACAATATTGTGTAAGTGGTACCATGTGTATACATGACACAGGCTATAGTGTATATATCAATGTGTGTGTAGGGGCATTTGAAAAACAGTGAGCAATGTGTGTGTGTACATGTAACAGTGTGTGTAATGTGACGATGTTGTGTTCAGATTATTAAGGAGTGTGTGTGAGTGTCAATGACATGCTAGGATTGCACAAATATTCTCAGATTTTAATAGAGGATGTGTCTATGTTTCAAAGTGTGTGTGGGTGTGTGTCAATAGGAAATCTGTAGGGTGTGTGTAACATGGAAATCAGTAGGTACAGTGATGTGTGTCAATAGCTATGAGAGTGTGTCAAAATCAGTGTGAACATTTGTGTGAGAATAATCAGTAGGGAAAATGTGTGGTAGGAAAATGAAAACAGTGTATTAACCCAGGAATTGCAGTTTAGCATTGACAGTTCACATAACAACAGTCCCAAACAATTCGAAAATTCTATAACCCAAATTCCTTTGTTAACATCAAACCTATAATCTATATAATCACTCAGATATGGTAATGAACTATTCATGATCTTTAAACATCAACAATCAGTTTAAAAAGTATAATTAAAATCTCAGAAAATTGAATCAATAATCTGTGTATTAGGGAAATTGGGGAAATCTAGTTCGAAGGCCAAATTCAAACAATAATCAACAATTAAGGGTTGGTAATGAAAGACACACATGTGCACGTGTCCCTCGGGTCAACTCGTGTCACCCAGAGCCGGATACGACGTGTCCATACATCACGAACCACTCTCGTGCACACACAGACACGCTGTCTCGTGCACGCGTGCACTCGTGTCTAGGATACGACACAACACTTGGGTGTGCACCTAGGTTCGCCACTACTAGGGCTACGTCACTGACACTATGCATCGTGTCCACGAGACTCCAGGACGCGACACGAGACACGTGTCAGAGGTGCTTGTGTCACGTACACGATGTAGGCAAGGGCCAGTACGGGCCTTAGAGCGTGTCCGACTCGACACGACACGTCTCGAGACTCAAGGGGGCTCGTGTCAGATACTGCCCCTTGGTCCTCGCCAAGTGGCACGTGTCGAGTCGTCGTGTCC
Source organism: Iris pallida (assembly GCA_029216955.1). Taxonomy (NCBI): domain Eukaryota; kingdom Viridiplantae; phylum Streptophyta; class Magnoliopsida; order Asparagales; family Iridaceae; genus Iris; species Iris pallida. The sequence continues at coordinate 10,159,520 of JANAVB010036019.1, forward strand.
TCGGAGAAGAACACCCCGAGCAGCAGGGCAGTGTCCGCGGGCCTGTACAACGTGTTCATGTCACTGTACAGACACGACACGACACAAAACCGACTCGAAACTGACACTAAATCACACGCAACACCAAGTACTACAAATCCCATCAAACACATTTCAAAAATAACAAAAAATATATGAGTGTGGCATTTCATCAAACACATGCACTCTAGCTATGATACGTGTCTGATACGGACACGAAATCAAATGCAATGGACACCAAACCTTCACTACATCTAGGAGACACCTAGATCTAGGCTACCATGCAAAGAAAACAGAATTAAAATAAAATTTAAAGGGTTTACCTATAGGTTGCAAGGATCAAGAAAAAGCCCCAAATCAAATGGTTCCCGTTGCTAGCCAAATCCTCTCAATTGCTCAAAAACTGAAATCACTCTCAATGAACATCAAATAGAGGGTGATTAGAAACTATTGCAAAAGATTTGGATGAAAAAGGAATTAAAATGGAATTAATATGAATTTGGGAAGATGAAGATTTACCTTTCCTTTCTAAAAGTTGGTTGAGCACAAAAAAGGCAAGAACAAGTTTATGAGTGTTTAAATAGAGGGGAAAACCTAGGTTGGCCGGCCACTTAAGGGCTTGGTTAGGGTTAGGGTTTTACTAATGGGCCTATGGGCTAAGTTGTATAAGTTATGGAATGAAAATCATAAGTCTTAAGTCATTGCACCTATTATTAATTCCTCCAATTGAAACTAGATTCTAAGTGACTAAAGTAGGTTTGACTTATGTTAGACTAGGGTCACACCATGCTAACTAAGTCACCATAGTTAGGGTTAGCTTCTAGGTTAGTCTACAAAGTCTCAACTAGTCAAAGTCAAAAAAATAGAATCACCAATTCAATAAATTAAAATAATTTTAAAAATTCACCAAATGACCAAAATACCCTCAAGCTAAAATGTGGTAGTGACAACGTCCTAGAATCTGACACAGATGTCCGTATATCAAAAAGTAATCAAGTACAAAAATCTGTCAATAATGTAGTGTCACATCAACATGTCCTAGGATCAGAGTGTACCCCGCAACTAGTTGTCGCAGTAACGCAGATGTGAATATCTAGTATCGATACTCGGTGGCGCTAACGTCCATCGGCACCCGAATGTGACGCGAAGTACCATATACGGCCCTATTTGTTGCAATAATATACACATAATTGAATATTTAAGAATTTTAAATATTGTAACTGAAGTACATGAATGGCAAGGTACGCTTGCCTGGCTTCGGTTGCTGAATAGGAAGAACTGGTCCAAAGTCCAAGTTTGAGGAGTCAAATGTGTAAAAAGGACCTAGAGAATAATTTGGAAATTTTACTTAATCATTTATTGTTAATTCTACTTCTATGATAGAAGTTATTATTATTACTTATTGAATAACCATAAATTAGGCCTCACAACAGGGTGTTAAGGCTAACACCACTAATCCTTGTTCTTAACACATCTCCACTTCTACTACATGACTGCCACTAACTTAATATGTTCCACATTTTTATCCCACAAAATTTCTTCTAAAATCCATACCATATTAACTTATGTTCTAACAGTTCAAACATTATTAAAAACTGACTTAAGACTAAAATTCCTTATGATAAAACTATACTATCATGGGTTTACTACTCTATAAGAACCTGGTGCTACAGGCACGACTCTCCTCCATTCACACTATGTTATCTATGTCATTCCCCGTACTTGTGGCAGTAAAAGTAAACACAAAGCATACTATGTTATATGACTTCTCTTTTATTTAATCTGCTGTATGAGGATTCATTTCACAGTATTCCCCCATCATCACCTCCATCCATCTATTTCTCTGTTCTAAAATTTTGTATACCATAAAAAATACCCTTGCATACAAATGAATGCTGCTACTAGACTTCTTGTTTACACCCCACACAATGAGCTCTTGCACACCACACAACACACAAGCTTCTCTTCCCATTTCTTGCTCTCGAACAATGCACCTCCATTATATATGGAACATACAAGGATTAATTTGTTTCCTTCTTACACACATTTCCTACAGTTCCCTCTATACACTCCCTAACACCTTGCCCTCTCTCAAACATCCTCTTACCCACATATATTCAATAATGCAAATAATGCAATAGTTTTAAGGAGTAGAACAATATGTTCCAACCGGGTGTTTATTTATAAAGAAGGAAGGAATGGAGAGCACAACTGTTGGAAGGGATGATCACCAGTGTTTGACGTCGGCCATGGTGTAGTTGGCACGTGACCGGCAGCCGGCATTGCTGCGAGAAGGCGTCACAACTATTGAGGTTGGTTCTGCAGGCCCGGGGAGCGTCGCGTCCCCGAAGAGGCTTACGCATCAAATTCCTGCGAGAAGTCCTTGTCCGCCAACGACGTCGTGGCGTAGTCGACGGCTAGGGTTTGTGTGGTGAGGCAGTTGGCTGCACGTGCCTGCGCCATCCTGCACTGCTGTATGAGAAGAAAAACAGTGGCAGAGGGAAGTTTGAAATGAACGGGTTGGGTTTATTATTAGCTAGAAGACCCGGTAGAGTTTCCTAGCTAGCTATTTAGCTGGCTTCAAGAATGAGGAGTTGGGTTTGTGTTTGGGGTGCGTAAAAAAATTAAAAGTAAAGGAGTTTCCAGCTACAGAAGCTTACAAAATGGGGTTTGATGATTCCTACGATCTACCCAAGTTTTAGCTCACCTTAGCAAGGGAGGAAACTTCGACTCGCATTACAATTGTTAACATCTAGCTCACGTTAGCAATTGTGCCTAACATTAGCTCATGTTAGCAAGTTGAATTATTATTCTCAACAACTCAAATAGAACCAGAAGAAGAGCTCTGTTACCACACTCAAATAAGAATTCAATGTGACAAGCAATAGGATGTTAACATGTGGCATTAAGTTTCTAATTAGGCCCTTGAACAAAACTTAGTTTGTATACAACAACTAAAATAAACTCATATAGGAAGCTTGCAATAGTAATTGGACAAGTGGTTTGAAGTTTATAATTAGACCCTACATTAATATTTATGAGTTTATAAACATATAGAGAAATATATATACATATATATAATTACACCAATATATTATCCAATAATAATAATTTTAAATCGGGGAGGTTGTTTACATTAGGAAATAAATATTTAAGAATATATATAAAAATATTTCTATCTTTTTTTTCTAAAACTTAATAGAATGCTAAAATTCCTCATTATTCAAGTATCAACATATATCCAGTTAATAAAATAGATATGTTTAATAATAAACTAATAATAATACTGATTTAACTAATTATAACTATAATTAAAACTAGAAGGAAGGTAATTAATTTTTTTTTAAACCCGTAAAATTGTAACCAATAAATGCTAACTAAATATATACATATCTATATATTTAAAATACTGGGGCTTACAACGACACATGCCGCGATCGAGCCAACGGCCATACCAATTGAAGTCGAACTTGAGGAGCCTGAGCATCGGTATGGAACACCAAGAAGTAATAACTTAGATATATTTAAATTAAAGAAAACGTGCGTACTTTTTTCAGTGGTACCGAAGATCCTTCTCTGGCGATCGATTGGTTAGAGGAGTTGGAATATTATTTTGAACTTCTAGGCATCGAAGAGTCCTTAAAAGTCACCTTCACTCAACCTGAAGTCAGACCGAGTGCACACGACTAGTGGGCCATGCAGAAGCGAGCGATCCTTCGCGATGCAGCGGTGATCCTTTGGGCCACATTCTTAAAGGTATTTCAAGTCGAGTATTTTCTTGTAGCCATTCGTCAAGAGAATGAGAATAAATTTATGCACTTGAGGCAAAAGAACATGACGGAGAGGCAGTACGCAACAAAATTCAACAAATTGGCCATATTTATTGGGGCTTTTTTGTCGACTACGAAGAGTCACGTTCGACGGTCGAAGTAGGTCTTCTAACCTCTAAACTACCCTTGTGGCAATTCTGGAGTACAAAACATTTATTAAAAAAATTGTTTGATAGTCGAAATAAAGTTGATTATATTTTTATTTTTTTCTCAACTCTTTCCTGAGAAGATTCTAAAGTGCTATTAATATATAGAAATGATTTAAAAAGAGTTCCCGGAGTCCATTCTCTGGGAAGATAGATGGGCGGGTCTCTCAATCACGCTCTTCGCCTTGAGCGTTGGTACCCTCCACTCGTTGTCGACACTGTGCATAATTTCCATATTAAGTGTCCTAGCCATGCGGGATGCAACAACGCTACAAAGAATGCAAACAATGGCCACCATGGCAGAAATCAATGGCAAAACCCAAGACCTAGCTACACTAATTGCAATAACTTCGAACATCAAGGGGCCGACTGCCAAGTTTCTATCGGTGGATGTTGGTATTATGGTAAAATCGGCAACATACGTACAAATTGCTTGGCTACAAGACCGAACCAAAATGTGCCTCCACAGCAGAACCATCCAGAAATTCAAGGCCCGACACCTCGAGCTCACCAAGTCGCACTACAAAATGTCCAAGATTGCGTCCCAATGCCCAATCCCACGTCTACGCCATGACTCGGGACGAGACATTCACCTCAGATACAGTCGTGACAGGTATGCTACTATTCAACAATAAGCCTTCTCATGTACTGTTTAATTCCGGTGCCACCCATAGGCAACCTAGGAGCAAGAGGATGATTTCCATTAGAGCTACCTTTATATTTTTAGGATTGCATGACTTGTAGTTAATACTATTTCATTTTGTTGCATATGACCTATTCTAATATTTTGAGGATAAAATTTTCCTAAGGTGGATATAATGAAATAACGTAAATAATTTCTTTTAAATAATTAATTTTTAAATAAATTTTTATTGTCAATTATTGACTAACCTTCCCGTGTTTTATATATCATATATAGTACTTTTAATTCCTTTTATTTTTCTAAGGTGGATATAATAAAATAACGTAAAGAATTTACTATTTATTCTTTGCTACCTCTCATATATCTCGTACCCCATATGTGTCCTTTCAAAGTAAAAGGAATGCCTCCTTTTATTTACTTCCAACAGGAACCCATCCCATAATATTCTCACCACTCCCTCCCTCTCCCTAAATCAATACTCTTCTCACCTTCATCCCTTCCATTCCCTTCTTTATAGCCTCCTTTATTCATTCCTCCACTTCTCTTCTCCCATCGTCCTTTCATTCAAATCAAGCCAATTGGCACTTATTACATGACATCTTTAAATAGTTTTAAAAGTATTGTTGAATTTATATTTACGATATTTTAAAAAGTGTCGTAGATTATGATAAATATGTAATTACAATGACACATTTTAGTAGAGTATCATCACTACAAAAAATTAATGACACTTATTATAAAGAGTCGTAAAAAAGTGTCATTATTAACCTACTTTGTTGTAGTGCAAACATACTATTATTGCAAAACACGACCATAACTGTGGCGCCACTAGATTGTTGTTCTTGTAACCAAACCTTCCTTGCCTCTACCACGTCATCTCGAGCTAGACTCCATTCAAGCTCAACTATTCCTGTACAATCACTCTGCCAACCTCCTTTTGCACTCTCTATTACTGTAAAATAAAGTACCACTGACAACAACCATTCAAGTCTGGGTATCCCAAGCTCTAGAGCCACACCTCCTCCTTCATCTTTTCATGTTGTGTCAAGCCTGTCCTAGACATTCTTGGATCCACCGACCATCCCATGTAACAACAACTAAAAATACATGGGGTCCCAGCTTGTATCAGTGTTATCGTGCTGGCCCTGTAACCCCTAGTCGTACCTGACCACTCCCTATTTTTGATATAAAAAAGATGAACAATTCTCTTTAAAGAAAACTTGTATAACATGTTTATACAAAAGAATTCCTTTTACAAAGTATTTAGGTACAATAAGAATTATAAACGCAAAAAAGAAGAGATCTGGAGAGTGTAGTGATGAGGCTATGATGTAGGTAGAATTCTTGTCCATATAGGATTTCTTTTCTTTTTTGCTCTTCCCTCTTGGATTCCTCTTTATTTTTCTTTTCTTTACTCTTTTCATAATCCTATTTATGATAGGATTCTTATTTTGACTTTATCTTTTATTAGGATAGATTTTATCTTTATTTTATTAGGATTAGGTTGTCACAAAAGTCCTATAAATAGGCACCTTTTGTATGCAATTGAGAACAATTTTTAATCAATAAAATTTTTCTTTAAAGTTTGAGATTTGTTCTCTTATTTTCTTGGTCGTGAACTCGACTGTTCGGTGGATCCGGAAGTCCCTCGCTTGAGGTTTTCAAGCAACCTTTGTGCGGACCCCTCACAAGGCCCTCCGTCGGAGTTTTTGCGGCACCGCTTTGCTCTAACCAAGCAACGATGGTCCATTTATCGTCATCACCGATCGTCTTGGCCATTGCCAAGCACGAAGGTAAGCCCGTTTCGCTATCCCGCTGCGTCAAGTGGTATCAGAGCCCCACAGATCGAGGATTCCAATTTATTTTAGAAAACTTTGGGAATCTTTCATTTTCAAAACAACAATGGCGAAACCAGTAACGCACGGGGAGTTTGGACATCCAATATGTATCGTTAGGCGACTAATGTTAGCCCTAAAGATTGAAGAATCACCCTAGCACCACAATGTCTTCAGAACCCGATGCAAGGTCAAAGACAAGTTGTCACGACCCGCACCCTAGAGTAAGGGCACGAGACGTGGGTACGTCCAGCCTATACCGCAGTGTCGGCGGTAGAACGTTGTCCTAGGTCACGACATCTAACAATTTAAGATAATAACAGTTATACTCCCCGAATGAGAGTGACATAACAGAATATATGTCAATCACATCTAAGGTAGAATACGATAAGATAGAATGATATAAAAGATGCAAGATCCAAATCCACAGAAAATACAAATAGAGAGAAAGCTAAGTGTCTAGATAAACTCCACTAACATCCAGAATAATACAGATCCAAATATACAACTCAATCTCCAATACTATGAAATAAGATAGAGATATACATGGAACAACAGTCTCTACAGCTAAGGGATCCGACAGGAAGTCCGGATCGCAAGTGTCCTCTAAGGCTGTCCCATAGAAAGTATCTAAGCAGGCCTCCTCCTCGTCCTCTGTAAAATTTTTAACAGATCCAATCAGTACGGGAATGAGTACATATCTCTCAAAACAGTTCATAACAGGTTAGGAGTATAAAGCATGCAATAGAGTAAAATACATGAAATGCTGAAAGGAAGTACGGGAAACAGAAGATATTTTGTAACTGAAGACATGATAAGTAAAGACTGTAAGTGGCTAAGTGATTTAGAGTACAATATGGTTGTGTAAACGCTTAGGAGCACATGAATACAACTAAGAAGCACATGAATACCTACTGGGGATAGTGTTCACATAATCAATTCTACTCACCCCGCCCCAATCAATACACAAGGATCCATTCAAGTTACGTTATTGGTACATGAATACAGCTAAAGATATGTGAACTCATGTAATGAGTAGTACATGAGGCACATGATAGTACATGAAAGGACATGAGAACATATAAATACATGAACTAGTACGAGTACAAGGAGTATCTGATGCACATGATAAAGTACAGGAACATGAAATACCCGATGCACCCGTAGAGGGATAACATCTCAGGAAAGGATCCATATAGTACTAATCCGTGAAGATACGTGTCAACATCAAGTAAAATAATCTAGAGCAAGAATATAGTCCAGACAAGTATGAAAAGATCAAAGAATGTACTCGCCTGCTATCTGAATGTCCAAGATGAAAGTACTGTCCGAGGAGTGGTGTCTGTCTCCTATAGAACAGTACAAGTCACTATGAGTCTAAAATAATATAACAGACTGCTACAATGCATCTACATAAAATTTGGGGTCAAACTGGACTAAAGTCAACTCTCGGTCAACTCTAGTCAACCCTAGAAGTCAAACTAGGTCAACCAAGTCAAACCTAAGTCAAACAAGTCTATACTAGTCTATTCTAGGTCTAACAAGGCTACACAAGTCTATCTGGACTCTATACTGACAAACAGATACACCCATAGGCTAAGAGCCCTAGGCTATAGGCTATTAGGCAAATCATGCCTAAACCAAGGCCACAAATCACATATACACATATTGATATATTGATATATCTAATATAGAAATACACCATAGCATATAGGTTACCTTTATGTATACCACACATACATATATATATCTAATATATATATAATAGTACACACACATTACATAGGATACATATATTTACATGCCACATACCCATATATATACATACAAATTCCTATATGTCTATATACATATTATTTATATAGGCAAAGCGATATTTATATATTATATCACATATATCACATTGGTATATATATTATATACATATGTACACATATAGAAGATATGGGGAAAATCATGCTTGTGTGTGTATGTGGCATGGGTGAGTGAATATAGGAGAAACAGTGTGAACTTGTCAATGTCTCAGTTTTATGCATTTGGATGTGTGTGTATACATTTGTGTTAATCTCAGGAATTCCAGTTTGTGTGTGTGTGGGTTCAGTAGAGTGAAGGGTGAGATGTAGACTAATGTGTGGGTGTGCAATGTGTCATAGGAAATTAAGTGACAGTGTAGATAAATAGGAATTAGATGTGTGTGTATATGTGACAGGTTTCAGAGCAATATGTAAATGGGGTGTGTGTGTTCGGAACATGTCAATCTCAGCTATGTGACAGTTCAGTCCAACATATGGAAACACATTCAGCCATATAGAACATCAACCCAACTCAGTTTAAATTCAGTTTTGTGTGTGTTCTCAGTCCATTATATATGTGTTAGTGTTTGTGTAGGTGAAATATGAGTGAAGTCTCAGATTTTTGAACAAACCAGTGAATTATTAAGTAGGAAATCATTTCAGATTTAACATCCCAGTCAAGTTTCAGGTTCAAACAATCAACTAAGCCATTCCAAAGTTCCAGAATTCAGATTTACATATCAATTAACATTCAGTCAACATTAGCAATCAATAATTTAGTTTATTTTTTTAGAGAAATGAAATCAAAGACATTTATAAACAACTCAACCAAAATTTGAATCCCTTATTCATTCTCAGCTTTCATGAAACCAATCCCAATTCCAATAAAATCCCAGATTTTGCATTTCAAACTAACATTAAAACCATATTCAAATTTAACTATGAATCAAACAGTTGAAATGGGAATTCAAACTCAGGTATTTAGAATCATGTGTCAGTTATATCAACCCATTCTCAGGAATGTGGAGTGAATCACAAACAGTGAGTGAATAAGGGGTGTGAATGTGTCATGTGGCATGGGGGTTCCTGGTTCATGTTCACAACAGTATGTAGAGGGTGCCATAGTGTAGGGTGTCTCAGGTTTCACAGTTTGTGTGAGTGTCTAAACATGTGAGGACAGTGTCAATGTGTGTTCAGTGCATAGTTTCTCAGATTTGAGAAAACAAGGAATATGTGGATAACAGGAAAGGGTATGGGTGGACTGTACTCATCTACAAAGCATACATGAATGCTTATCAAATCAGGTTTACATGTATTCCCAGATAATGTAATCAACTCAGTGAACCAATAGCAACTCTTAAATCAACATTGAGTATTCTAATACATATGTAATGAAATAAATCTAGGTAATTAAACAGGAAAATTAGTTTTGAAACACATCAAATTTCAGGAAAACACACACAGTGAACTAAGTATCAGGAATAATCGAGAACCCAAGTTCAAATTGTGAAAAAAAATCAATTAACATCAAATTAAACGTGCACAGGTGTCGAGTGGGTGCACACGTGTCTGGAAGAAGTGTTCGTGTCCAGGAAACTGGACACGAATCGTGTCTAATCATAACATACAACCACAGACACAACTGTGCACACAATCATCGTGCACGTGTTCACTAAGGTCTAGGACACGACACAGGTGTCCAAGTGTCTCGTGGTCGTGTCCCTAGGTTCGTCTAGGGTTAATCTAGGTGTCTAGGTGCCGATACGGTGTCCAAGTGTCCCCATGTCCATGATACAGTTGCGTATCAGCAGCTCTTTGCGCGCGTAATCGACAGGCCGTGCGGCCAGTGCGGGGAGGAGAACTCCTCGCACACGCAACCATATCAACCCAAACTTTGGGAGGATGGTGGCAGACCTTGTCCCATCATTCTCTCCAATTTTGGCGTGTCCACGTGTCCTGTATCGGGAGTTATCAACCCCGTGATGCAGGACACAGTGTACGTGTGTGCACAGCGTGTCCAACACGAATTTCTGACACAATAGGGCACTAAAATACCAGACACTCTTCACAAAAAATAACCTACGCACTTAGATCTAGGACTCTATTCATGTAGATTTGCAAAATTTGTAAATCGAATCGGTTCGGGTATTTCGTCGAACACCTAGTATGCCCACAGATACGTGTCCGATACGGACACATATTAGACACGAATCCTAACAATGCCTATACCACAGTTAGGGTAGACCTAGGGCTTCATATTCATGCAATTAAAACACTATTTTATGGAGAGGATAGGAATTTACCTAGGTGAGTAAAATGGCTCAAAAAGCCTCAAAGAGAGTTGTTCCTCAAGCTATCCAAACTCCTCCAAATTGCTCATTCACTGAAATTTCTCACCATAGCCATCAAATGCACAGAGATTAGAACCTATTGCAAGAAATTAGAAGGAAAAATGAGTTGAAACGGAGAAGTTGTGGATTGGGGAAGAAAGGGGGTTTACCTCTATTTTCCCAACTTGCAAATTCCTAAAGGAGGCTAGCCCTAAGTGGTAGAGACATTAAATAGGAGGGGGAATACCAAGGTGGCTGCCATAAATGCTAGGGTTAGGGTTTTGGTTTCACTAATTGGATTATGGGCCTCTATGGGCCTAAGCCACAAATCATGACTTGTGAAATCACAAGCCATTAACTAGCCTAATCAAATCATAATTTCCCCAAATTAAATCTAATGACTAGGATATCTCTAACTTAGGTCAAGCTAGGGTTACACACTCTAACCAAGTGGTCATGACTAGGGCTAGCTTCTAGGACAGTCTCCAAGGTCAACACTAGTCAAAGTCTAGAATAGCACCAAATCAAAAATACTAAAAAATCACTGAAAATTCTAATAATTATAATTAATACTAACTATCACTAACCATGGTTAGCTAAGACTAGCTATGACTAATCTAGGTTAGGTCCAAACCAAGTTAGGCTAATCACAATACATGACAATCAATTAAATAATATTAAAATCACACCATTTTTAATAATACATTAAATTCCAAATAATATATATTAAATTCAATTAAATTCAAAATGACAAAAATACCCTCGAACTGGAATTAATGTTAAATAAAATACCCTAATCACATGGCTAGGCTCTAGGTCAAGCTGTCTCTAGTGTTACACTAGCAAAACACCAAAATTATAAGTCATAATTTAAAATAGTTTTAAAATAATTTAAAAATTACCAAAAATTATATCATGATTTAAATATCATTATTAAAAGACTAAAATTACAAAATTTCAAAATTACCCTCATTTTAGAAAACTGGGTGTTACAAGTCTACCCTCCTTAGAAAACTTTTGTCCTCGAAATTTAAGGTGATCGTACTCCTTCTAGGTTAAAGCCCCAGCAATCATAGTCTCAGAAACTTATTTAAATCATACAGTTGGAAAGTGTAACCTATGGGGTCATGGCATGTAATATCAGTCTGGGGTCTCATCTAGTTACACCAACATGCTACAGTACTAGGCAATCACAAGGTATCAAAACATACAAGTAAGGGATGCATCAAATATTTTCAAAAAGCGATACTAAGGTTAGGTCAAAACTCACCTCCAGCTAGGTCTGAGAACTAGAACTCCCTCCTAGAAGCAGGGCCCTGGTTGGGGCAGGTATATCGGGACAGTGCTGCATCCAGTGTGCAGCTGACCCACAGAATAGGCACAATCCTAGTCTCTTTCTACAGTAGCCCCATACATGTTTAGGCTTCTTACAAAAGGTGCAGGTAGGCACTCTCTCAGTTGGCCTCTGCTGAACAGGAGTCTAGACTGGGTAGGCTGGTCTAGGCTGATAGTCTGGGTGCTCACAGGGCTCTGGGTATACACTGCTCCTCGTCCTCTCAAAACTAGGCTCTTCTCCTGAATGTACCAAATCCCACAGCAGTTGGATTCCGCGGCCCTGCTCCTTCAGGATCTCAGCCTGAACTCTCTGTGTCTCCAACACATCCCGAAGAAGTCTGGATATCTGAGCTCCGTCAGAAAACAAACATGCCGAGGGTATGGTATGGGGTACCGCTCTTGGAGGCAGAGGAGGAGGCGGGGAAGGACTCTTGGTCTCAGATGAGACTGCAGCTCTCTCCTGAATAACAGGTGGTGGAGAGAAACTCTCTGGTGAGGATGCTAACACCTCCTCGATGGCGGGAGGTGCCACTACCCTTGGGTCAGCCTGAGGGGTCACTACCTCCTGAGCAACAGGAGGTGGGAGCATGCTCCTAGTCATATCCGGAGCTGCAGCGGCTCTCAGATGATGGGCTCGGGTCATGGGTGCCATACTAAAAAGAGAGAGTAAATCTATCATCAAGGCTGTAAGGCAGTCTATCATTCCATATAAAAACTAATAAATATAAACAAAGGAGAACCAGCTACAAGAGTCATTATTTTTAAGCCAGGCTATACTATCATCCCTAAGATAAGGGCCTAATCACAAGTCATCAAATCATCACACTAAGAAAGAACTACATATGAATAAGCTCTATAAAGCTAAAATATCCCTACTCCTAAATTATTTGATGATGGAAAATAATTTATACTAACAGAAGGGTACGATAGAGATGATATGTTTTAAAAACCTCCTCAAGATACAGTCTGATAATCATATACGTCTGTCCAAAATCATGTTACTCAGAGTCCTCGCCATGCCAGTAAGTAAGGCTGCGATAAATAATAGATTCCGTAACTGGGGCATGCACCTCTATAATTATGTCGTCTGGAATTCTCGCTATGCCGACTAGTATAGCTGCGAGAAATTCCAAATCTCATAACCAAGATACGTACATCCGAAGTCAGGTCTCTATGTTTCTGTCACGCCAGCTAATATGGCTGCGATAAACTACAGGTTCCATAATCAAGTAGACATTTTACCATCCCTGTTATTCCCGTCAACATATGTTATCAGAAAATATCGTAACTCAGGCCATAAAATTTATCTCGATAGGAAAATCAAAATCAACAACGATCCATCAAAATCAAATTCAATAATCAAGGAGTGAGGGCGAACAAAACAAGGGAAAGGATTTCAAATTGAAGATTAAATAAGATTCTCAAGGGTCATCCCAGGAATCTCTCAAGGAGTCCCAATTGTGATTGAGTACCTCAAAAAAAATATATATCCTAAACCTACTGCAGGCTGTAGTGATACTCTAGTTCGAATACTACTACATAAACTCGACCTGCATGGGCCACCACTAAAAATGTGTCACGACCCGCACCCTAGAGTAAGGGCATGAGACGTGGGTACGTCCAGCCTACGCCACAGTGTCGGCGGTACAACGCTGTCCTAGGTCACAATATCTAACAGTTTAAGGTAATAACATTTATACTCCCCGAATGGGGGTGACATAACAGAATATATCTCAATCACATCTAAGGTAGAATACGATAAGATAGAATGATATAAAAGATACAAAATCCAAATCCACAGGAAATACAAATAAAGAGAAAGCTAAGTGTCTAGATAAACTCCACTAACATCCAGAATAACAAAGATCCAAATATACAACTCAATCTCCAATACTATGAAATAAGATAGAGATATCTATGGAGCAACAGTCTCTATAGCTAAGGTATCCGACTAGAAGTCCGGATCGCAAGTGTCCTCTAAGGATGTCCCATAGAAAGTATCTAAGCAGGCCTCCTCCTCGTCCTCTGTAAAATTTTCAACAGGTCCAATCAGGACGGAAACGAGCACATATCTCTCAAAACAGTTCATAACAGGTTAGGAGTATAAAGCATGCAATAGAGTAAAATACAGAAAATGCTGAAAGGAAGTACGGGAAAACAGGAGATATTTTGTAACTGAAAGTAATACATAATAAGTAAAGACTGCAAGTGGCTAAGTGATTTAGAGTACAATATGGTTATGTAAACGGCTTAGGAGCACATGAATACAACTAAGACGCACATGAATACCTACTGGAGATAGTGTTCACATAACTAATTCTACTCACCCACCCCAATTAATACACAAGGATCCATTCAGGTTACGTTATTGGCACATGAATACAGCTAAAGATACGTGAACTCATGTAATGAGTAGTACATGAGGCACATGATAGTACATGAAAGCACATGAGAACATGTAAATACATGAACTAGTACGAGTACAAGGAGTACCTGATGCACATGATAAAGTACATGAATATAAAATACCCGATGCACCCGTAGAGGGATAACATCTCAGGAAAGGATCCATATAGTACTAATCCGTGAAGATACGTGTCAGCATCAAGTAAAGTAATCTAGAGCAAGAATATAGTCCAGACAGGTATGAAAAGATCAGAGAATGTACTCGCATGCTATCTGAATGTCCAAGATGAAAGTACTATCCGAGGAGTGGTGTCTGTCTCCTATAGAACAGTACAAGTCACTATGAGTCTAAAAAAATATAACAGACTGCTACAATGCATCTACATAAAGTTTGGGGTCAAACTGGACTAAAGTCAACTCTCGGTCAACTCTAGTCAACCCTAGAAGTCAAACTAGGTCAACCAAGTCAAACCTAAGTCAAACAAGTCTATACTAGTCTATTCTAGGTTTAACAAGGCTACACAAGTTTATCTAGACTCTATACTGACAAACAGATACACCCATAGGCTAAGAGCCCTAGGCTATTAGGCAAATCATGCATAAACCAAGGCCACAAATCACATATACACATATTAATATATTGATATATTGATATATCTAATATAGAAATACGCCATAGCATATAGGTTACCTTTATGTATATCACACATACATATATATCTAATATATATAATAGTACACACACATTACATAGGATACATATATGTACATGCCATATACCCATATATATACATACAAATTCCTATATGTCTATATACATACTATTTATATAGGCAAAGCGATATTTATATATTATATCACATATATCACATTGGTATATATATTATATACATATGTACACGTATAGAAGATAGGGAAAAAATTATGCTTGTGTGTGTATGTGGCATGGGTGAGTGAATATAGGAGAAACAGTATGAACTTGTCAATGTCTCAGTTTTATGCACTTGGGTGTGTGTGTGTATACATTTGTGTTAATCTCAGGAATTCCAGTTTGTGTGTATGTGTGGGTCCAGTAGAGTGAAGGGTGAGATGTAGACTAATGTTTGGGTGTGCAATGTGTCATAGGAAATTAAGTGACAGTGTAGATAAATAGAAATTAGATGTGTGTGTATATGTGACAGGTTTCAGAGCAATATGTAAATGGGGTGTGTGTGTTTGGAACATGTCAATCTCACCTATGTAACAGTTCAGTCCAACATATGGAAACACATTCAGCCATATAGAACATCAACCCAACTCAGTTTAAATTCAGTTTTGTGTGTGTTCTCAGTCCATTATATATGTGTTAATGTTTGTGTAGGTGAAATGTGAGTGTAATCTTAGATTTTTGAACAAACCAGTGAATCATTAAGTAGGAAATCATTTCAGATTTAACATCCCAGTCAAGTTTCAGATTCAAACAATCAACAAAGCCATTCCAAAGTTCCAGAATTCAGATTTACATATCAATTAACATTCAGTCAACATTAGCAATCAATAATCCAGTTCATTTTTTTAAAGAATTGAAATCAAAGACATTTATAAACAACTCAACCAAAATTTGAATCCCTTATTCTTTCTCAGCTTTCATGAAACCAATCCCAATCCTAATGAAATCCCATATTTTGCATTTCAAACTAACATTGAAACCATATTCAAAGTTAACTATGAATCAAACAGTTGAAATGGGAATTCAAACTCAGGTATTTAGAATCATGTGACAGTTATATCAACCCATTCTCAGGAATATGGAGTGAATCACAAATAGTGAGTGAATAAGGGGTGTGAATGTGTCATGTGGCATGGGGGTTCCTGGTTCATGTTCACAACAGTGTGTAGAGGGTTCCATAGTGTAGGGTGTCTCAGGTTTCACAGTTTGTGTGAGCGTCTGAATATGTGAGGACAGTGTCAATGTGTGTTCAGTGCGTAGTGTCTCAGATTTGAGAAAATAGGGAATGTGTGGATAACAGAAAAGGGTATGGGTGGACTGTACTCATCTACAGAGCATACATGCATGCTTATCAAATCATGTTTACATGTATTTCCAGATAATGTAATCAACTCAGTGAACCAAAAGCAATCTCAGGTTTTCAGATTTATTAGAAATAGTGCAACATTCAACCCTTTTCGAAATCTCAATCTCTTAACACCAATCACAGTCAAACATTTAACAAGACTAAACATGTGTAAATGAGCTAACAAGGCAATTAAACATCAATTAAAATCTGTTTGGAATGGGAATTAGAGTTAAGGTTTGAAGCAGTGTAGTGTATCAGTAATTCCAATTGAACCCAACCTTCAAACCGATTTCGATATCCCAATCCTCAAACACAACTCTTAAATCAACATTGAGTATTCTAATACATATGTAATGAAATAAATCTAGGTAATTAAACAGGAAAATTAGTTTTGAAACTCATCAAATTTTAGGAAAACCCACACAGTGAACTAAGTATCAAGAATAATGGAGAACCCAAGTTCGAATTGTGAAAAAAATCAACTAACATCAAATTAAATGTGCACATGTATCGAGTGCGTGCACACGTGTCCAGGAGATGTGTTCGTGTCCAGGAAACTGGACACGAATCGTGTCTAATCACAGCATACAACCACAGACACAACTGTGCACATAATCATCGTGCACGTGTTCACTAAGGTCTGTGACACGACACAGGTGTACAAGTGTCTCGTGATCGTGGCCCTAGGTTCGCCTAGGGTTAATCTAGGTGTCTAGGTGCCTGCACGGTGTCCAAGTATCCCCGTGTCCATGATACAGTTGCGTATCAGCAGCACTTTGCGTGCGAAATCGATAGGCCGTGCGGGCAGTGCGGGAAGGAGAACTCCTCGCATACGCAACCATATCAACCCAAACTTTGGGAGGATGGTGGCAGACATTTCCCCATTATTCTCACCAATTTTGGCATGTCCACGTGTCCTGTGTCGGGAGTTATCAACCCCGTGATGCAGGACACAGTGTACGTGTGTGCACAACGTATCCAACATGAATTTCTGACACAATAGGGCACTAAAATACCAAACACTCTTCATAGAAAATAACCTATACACTTAGATCTAGGACTCTACTCAAGTAGATTTGCAAAATTTGCAAATCGAATCGGTTCGGGCATTTCGTCGAACACCTTGTATGCCCACTGATACGTGTCCGATACGGACACATATTGGACACGAATCCTAACAATGCCTATACCAACAGTTAGGGTAGACCTAGGGCTTCCTATGCATGCAATTAAAATACTATTTTATGGAGAGGATATGAATTTACCTAGGTGAGTAAAATGGCTCAAAAAGCCTCAAAGAGAGTTGTTCCTCAAGCTATCCAAACTCCTCAAAATTGCTCCTTCACTAAAATTTCTCACCATAGCCATCAAATGCACAGAGATTAGAACCTATTGCAAGAAATTAGAAGGAAAAATGAGTTGGAATAGAGAAGTTATGGATTGGAAAAGAAAGGGGGTTTACCTCTATTTTCCAAACTTGTAAATTCCTAAATGAGGCTAGCCCTAAGTGGTAGAGACATTAAATAAGAGAGGGAATACCAAGGTGGCTGACCATAAATGCTAGGGTTAGGGTTTTGGTTTCACTAATTGGATTATGGGCCTCTATGAGCCTAAGCCACAAGTCATGACTTGTGAAATCACAAGCCATTAACTAGCCTAATCAAATCCTAATTTCCCCAAATTAAATCTAATGACTAGGATATCTCTAACTTAGGTCAAGCTAGGGTTACACACTCTAACCAAGTGGTCATGACTAGGGTTAGCTTCTAGGACTGTCTCCAAGGTCAACACTAGTCAAAGTCTAGAATAGCACCAAATCAAAAATACTAAAAAATCACTGAAAATTCTAATAATTATAATTAATACTAACTATCACTAACCATGGTTAGCTAAGACTAGCTATGACTAATCTAGGTTAGGTCTAAACCAAGTTAGGCTAATCACAATACATGGCAGTCAATTAAATAATATTAAAATCACACCATTTTTAATAATACATTAAATTCCAAATAATATATATTAAATTCAAAATGACAAAAATACCCTCAAACTGGAAATGTTAAATGAAACACCCTTATCACATGGCTAGGTTCTAGGTCAAGCTGTCTCTAATGTTATACTAGCAAAACACCAAAATCATAAGTCATGATTTAAAATAGTTTTAAAATAATTTAAAAATTACCAAAAATTATATCATGATTTAAATATCATTATTAAAAGACTAATATTACAAAATTTCAAAATTACCCTCATTTTAGAAAACGGGGTGTTACACAAGTTATGTGACATCATCATTGACAATGGTTGTACAGAGAACATTGTTTCAAGAGCAATGGTAGAGAAGATGTGACTGACCAAAGAAGCACACCCAGCTCCATATAAAATTAGCTAGATTCAACATGGCCACAATATGGTCGTTTCAGAAGTTTATCGCATACCCTTTTCCATCGGAAAGACCTACAAGGATGAAGTCACGTTCGATATTGTCGACATGGACTATTGCCACATCATCCTCGGTCGGCCGTGACAATTTGAGAAAAATGTCACTTACCGGGAAAGAGACAACACATAATCCTTCCTTCAAGATGGACGACGTCTCACTCTTCTTCCATTAGCATCAGATGAAATTTCTAAGACCAGTCCGCAACTACAAAAGGGGCTCAAGCATTCCCACAACAATTGTTCCCTCATAGCACCTGTTGTCATTATTAACTATGAAGATAATAGGATTGCAAAGAACATATCAAAGTCGGATGAACCCATTGTAGATGCTGATTTAAAATCTTTAACGCTACAAGAAGATATGAATTTGAAGGTTTCTAATCAAGAAACAGAACCAACTGAAGAGAAGGACATGATAATCTTTGGTGAAATTATTGCGGACGCTACGAAGATGCATTTTTCATGCCCTCAAGAAAATTACCCAAAAGAAGACAAGATCCTCCCTGAAGATGACGATCAAGAACATGGTGCAGGATCTCTACAGAAAATTCTGAAAAGAAGTATCAGCAAAAGTTTACACGACAAACAGAGAATTTCAGCGGAGTCAACCAAAACATTATTATCATCATTATTTTCATTGTCATGTTCATCGTTCTTTTCTCTTGAGTGTACGACTCAGCAAGAGAATTTCTTCTGCGATGGAGCATTGAAGAATTTACCAATATTGAAAGCTCCCAATGCCAAAGAGACGAAAGCTCATGGATGTAAGCTTGTGACAAAGAAGGATGGCTCTCGACGTATGTACATCGACAATCTAGCTATCAACCATATCACCATCAGCTGCTTTCAAATTTGGATCCAACATGATGATGAGTGGAAGACTATTTTCAAGATTCGAGAACTACTCGAATGGCTATTTTTGCCCTTTGTACTTTTGAATACATCAAAGACCTTCATGGCCATTAAGAATCATATTTTGAAGCCATTAACAAGAAAGTTCGTGGTCATCTACTTTGACGATATCCTGATTTATTGCAAGAGTCAAGCTGATTATTTGAAATACCTCAGAAAACTTCTCAACCTTCTTCGAATTAAGAAGTATAGATTATTTAATAACCAACTCATCTTCTTGGAATTTTTGACTAGCATCGATGGCCGCAGTGTTGATGAAGAGAATATTCGAGCAAGCCGCGACTGACCTACACCAAAGATAATGACTGATGTTCAAAGCTTATATGGTCTCGCCAACTCTCATTCACAACTTCATCATTAAGACACACATACCTCTCCAACCTTCAATATCGTTGATCTTTACGAATACTTTTCATCTGATAAACCACTTTATTTTTGAGAAGAACTCAGGGACGAGTTCTCTTGAAGCAGAGAAGACTGATGTAGCGTATAATTCTAGTCCATATAGGATTTCTTTTCTTTTTCCTCTTCCCTCTTGGATTCCTCTTTATTTTTCTTTTCTTTACTTTTTTATAATCCTATTTATGATAGGATTTTTATTTTGACTTTATCTTTTATTAGGATAGATTTTATCTTTATTTGATTAGGATTAGGTTGTCACAAAAGCCCTAAAAATAGACACCTTTTGTATGCAATTGAGAATAACTTTAATCAATAAAATTCTTCTTTAAAGTTTGAGATTTGTTCTCTTATTTTCTTGGTCGTGGACTCGACTGTTTCGTGGATTCGGAAGCCCCTCGCTTGAGGTTTTTAAGCAACCTTCGTGCGAACCATCACAAGGCCCTCCGTCGGAGTTTTTGCGGCACCGCTTCGCTCTCACCAAGCAATGGCGGTCCAGTTATCGTCATCACCGATCGACTTGGCCATTGTCAAGCACGAAGGTAATCTCGTTCTGTTATCCCACTGCGTCAGGCTAGGTCCAAATGTGATCGCTTCATTTTGTTGTCTATCCAACATAATGATCAGAAGTTGCTAAGTGCCCTTAATGTTTAATGCTATTGGGAAAGATGCTCTGACAAAGGATGCTTTAGTTCCTCGGGGGTGATGCCTTAGTTGCACAAAAACCAAGGCTATTTATAGACCAATCTTCAAAAATTTCTAAATTGTTCAATTTAACGCTGAAATGGCCAATTTGCAACATTTGACAATAAAATAGCCATTTTAGCGTGGATTGCTTCCCCATTGGTAGTTAATTCCAGCATCCTTCTATGTTCTTCAACCTAACGTCTTCCAGCATGCTAGACGATCATGTATGAAGCACGGCTTGTCTGCCACTTGGTCAACTATCATGATGGTTATGTTAAACATAATAGTGGCAATCGACCAAATTGTGACTAAATCCTCCTTTCTATAACATTCACACCAATTAATGTGATACTTCGCAAATCAAAATGTCCAATATTGATGGGACTGCAACAACAATATTGACGGCATATTCAAAGATATTAAACTTTCAGCATAAAACATTAGAAGGGTTCTTCAGCATAGAGATGCTTCATGTTGAAAGGCTTCATCAACGTAGAGATGCTTCTTGCTGGAAGGCTTTATCAGCGCGGAGATGCTTCAAGCTGGACGTGTTTTTTTTAAAACATGAAGACATTTTATGCTTCTATAAGACCCCGTTCAAAGTATTTGATGATATATTTTTTAGTTAACATATTCGAAACAATTTAAACAATGCAAAACTCCTTGAATGTTAGAATTTGCTTAATGACGAAACTGACAATTCCTGTAATTCAATTTATGCTAAATTTTGGTCGACACTGAAACTGAGCAGACGCTAAAATTTAGTCAACATTGAAATTGGGTAGATGCTAGAACCGAGTAGATGATGGAACTACGAAACCCATTCCAAATCTTTAGAGTGATTTGTGCGAGTTATGCATTATATGTTCTGTCATCATTAATGGTTTTGATTTGAATTTTTGGGATTCTGAAACTTCATTATTCCTTATAAAAATGGTTTTTTTTAGAGAAAGAAGTTTACTCTCTTTATACTCTCTAAGAACTCTAACAAACTCTCTAATATCCTTTCTTCTTCTCCATATACAATGGGCCCCAAATCTTTTACTACTTCGAATAAGAGAGCTAGACAGAAAGGGAAATAGTCTCCTGCTACATCTATATTCGGGGAGACAGATGGCTCGAATAGTCACTTATCCTCCCATGGCTGGTATAGCTCAACACAAAGTGGTCACCCACTTCTTGTCTTGTTTATAAAAAAAACTACGAATGACAAGATTTTTCGTGTGAAAATACGATCCATGTATAGATTAGGTGTAACCCCCAAGTCACAAAATACGTAGGATTAGAAATGCGTATACATGCAAGCTAAGTATCAAGTGGACTTCTGTCCAACTTGAATACGTATAAGCTGTCTAAGTTAGGTAGTTATCTCTTTGTCACTATAATAAATCTATATCTCAATCCACAGAAGATAAATCTATCGTAAGACCAAGTGTACTAATGTTGCTCAGGCATCACCGTACTGGAGTCTACAAGCATAAAAAATAGACAACATATAATAAAGTAGACCATACTCTATTACATTTGTCTCAACAAACTTATATCAAAGAATAAGCTTATATAACTAGGCCATATCAGCAAAATAAAGTAATAAAATAAATATGATACAAGAGGAATATAACGAAGATATAACCCAATATATACCTAAGTAGAATATGGCGATACCATCCGGATCAGCAAACTTTTTCGGTATAAGCAACTACCGGTAGAGATCACTAGGTCCTCATAGGGACGTAACAAGATATATAATATACAAGCCTACCATACAGTAAATAACATGCAAGAAAAGACAAAAAATGGTACAAGAAATAAAAAACTTACGAAGATACAGTAAAAGAACAAAAACATGAAGAATATGGCATGTCCTCGAGAATCGTGTTAATAAACATGACTACATGTAAAATTGGGATAACTGCAACTCGATAGGAGCTCACAGTCCTATATTAAATAGGCCGATGGAAACTCCCTAACTATAGTAATTCTCATTCACACTCGATGGTAGCTCGTGAATGAGATAGTCATGTGTAATCAACGTCTAATACAGGTCAAGATCAAGTCAAGGAAAATACAGGTAATCGGATCAAGTCAAGGTCAACGCACAAGAACACGGAAATCTAATCAAGTGTAGCATAGATCCAATATGTGACAAGAAAAGAAAGATATGTAGCATATAAGAAAACAAGTAAGAAAACATCATGAGACATGTACAAGAATCATGTGATAGTATAAGAAAGAAAGAGACATGAAATAGAATTACTGAAAATAAACATACAATATATTGTACAAATTGGCAAGGTATACTTGCCTGCAACTTCCAACTTTGAGTACGATGGTTCGGCTCCAAGATCCTCTCTACCTTTGTCACGTACACCTATAATAAATATTCTACTATTAATAATACGCTAATAACTTACTATATATGGACTTACCACATATAGACATTAATAATATATTTATATCAAAACTAGTCATAATGACTACACTAGTCAATATAACATATATGGTATTAAATCTACCTATAAACGTAATATATTATTAATATAAAAATATCACTTTTATTTTTAAAATAAATAATTATAAATATTATATAATAATAATTAATATATTTTATTTGTAGAAAAATATGTATACTCTTGAACTGATTCTACATCAATATACTTAGACTTGTTCCAAAGTTTGGCTCTCGAATCAACAAATTTTCTATAAATATAAATCATGGGAAAATAATATAAAATATTAAAAAATATGTTTTTCTTATCAAAATATGCACAACAATTATTTTTTACAAGTCCTTTGAAGTTCTGAAGCATATGGATACTTAAAATCTATGAATTTGGGTATTTCGATATTACGGTGAAATATCTGAATTTTTAATAAATAGCAAACGAAATAAAAATGCTAAAAATATTACTTGCTTTGGAAAGATTAGGAAGTCTAGTTTCTAACCAAAAATATAGGAAGGGTTGAATTGGTCCAGAAGTGGCTAGAATCTTGTAAACAACAGAACTGGTCTATTCGGGATACTTTTTCGTAGAACAAATGCCCTGACCAAATTGTTTGGAAGTGTGTGGATGGACAATTGCACATGAAAATAGACACATATATTTTCATTAGTTATTTTTTTATGAAAAGATGAGATTGGAAAGTACACTAAACCCTATATGCAAAACAGCGTACCTACTGGAACGAATTCAGACTTGGATCCCAAACTTCGGTTGACCTGTAAGGCTACAATGGTGCATTAGAAGGGATTGTGAATATATGGGGAATATGATATGATTATAGATGGTCGTGTTATCTTCAAAACAAATATTTACGGAGTGTCACGGGAGGTCAAAAAGGGGTCAAAATTACCGTTATGCCATAAGGTAATACGGCTGAATTGGGATGGGAGGGGTTTCGACGAAGCCGTTGTATGCTCACGGCTTTAGGGCTTTGGGGAGTATGTGGCAGCCATAAATAAGGTAGAATATGTAAGGGATTGAGGGTTTATATGTTAGGGTTTAGATGGCTCTTGTTTGGATTAATTTGGTTGATGTTTTGGCCTTCAATCTCCAACTATGGCAAGGTGGGTCGAGTGGGTTTCCATATTTAGATAGGTTGTTTGATTGAGTCAAAGAGTCAAGATCTATGACACATGGCTGCACTTAATTTGAAATAAATTAATCTAATATGGTTCCACTATGGATTGGCAACATAGGATAGTCCCCACTAAGTTGGGTTGACTAGGGTTAAGTCCCAAAAATAATTCTAATTGATTCTAACTCCGAAATTGTACTATATGGGTCTTAGGTATAATTCAAAAATAATTTGGAAATAGGAACTCAATTGAATGGCACACCATTGGCATGGGTGTAGTAGACTCAAATAGGTCAAAATTATATATTGGATCGAAAATTTGGATCAGATTTGGGTCTCAAATCAAAATTGAAAAAATACATCAAAATTACAACAAAGGGTAATATGGTCATTTTGATCTGAAAGTTGTGCAAAAAAATTATAGTACAAAGGAACATATTTTAGTGGGACATGATATATTAAAGTGAAGGTGGACTCATCTAAAATTTGAGTATGGAACTAGTTTTAAGAAATTGATAACTGTTGTGCTTCAAAAATTAGAGCTACGACAAAGTACCTATATAGCCATAATTAAAAATAAATATGCTTTAATATATAAAAATTATAAAAAATAAATAAATAAATTCCAAAAGTTAGGGTGCTTATATTAGGACTCTTCAGCTTATAATAATAGCCCAAATACTTGTAACAGTCAAGAAGAAGTATCAAAATTGAGATCATTAACCTTAGCCACCAAAATGCTTATTTTAGCTTGTTTAACACTATGATGATATGCCATGGTTAAATTACACTAGTATGCTAAAACTTTTTAACGTCGATCGGCCTTAAGCTAGAATAGTGGTCGTCATGCTGAAATAGACACTGAAGCATTGCCTTCCAACGTGGACAGTTTGTGTTGGACTATTGTCGTACTGAAACTTGTATCTTCAGCGTAGACGAACTTCAGCTAGAACAGAACTTTCCAATGCAATAACTTCTTGATGCACTTTTCAATTTCAGTATCGACAACTATCATGCTAAACTCGTATCCTCATCATTATACTAACTAATAATTTTTTGAATAATTAGACTGAGTAACCTGCTCTTCATCTTTATAGTATCTTTCTTTACTACTCTCCTTCCGAAAAATATTGTTATAAGATCATATAAAGGAACGAAAAGAACAGTTATATTCGTCTTGATAGAGTAGAATTCCACAAGTAGACCCTAAGAGTACCAAAGAACAAAATGACATTGTAATACCGCAAGGGAAGTAGGACCTTCATTCAATGATAACCAGAGAACCTTTGATTAGCATAATCATATAACCCTTTTAAAGCTAGTATTTTTATTTGGTGATGCACTGACATTCCTTTAAAATAAATCTATATTGCTAACGAGATGTGGCTATTCTCGATCAATTATGTACCATGGTTTATCCCAGATATGGAATGCCATTTCTCTTTATCCTCCTTCCATATTGCAATATTGGGCATACAATGAATTAGAGAATTACTTCTAACACCCGATATGAATATTGGAAGAATCAGATATTGTTTCGAGGAAGGTCAACACAAATTTGAAAGTTTTTAAAGCGGTCAGCCTCGTATAGTTATTGGCTTACTGCTAGGGTTAGTAACTCTGATATGCCTATTAGTGAAAATCCTTTACATTCCCCAATCCCTTCCAAGATGTTAACAAAAGTTATATTGAAGAAGAGTTTAGATTTCCTAAGTGGATATATTTAACGGAAGACAGTCAATGGTATGGATATCTCACCGAATAGTTGCTCTAAGAATTGAGTTTATGTTTAAAAGAATCAATCTTCTAAATACGGTCAGCACCATGTGCAGTGTCATAACTATTTTCTAAAACTTTAATATAATTTTAATATAATATTTATGAACTTACACAAATAATATAATATTAATATATTTTATTTAAAGAATAGAATATTATTGTAATAAGAGAGGAGCTTCTTGACCTACTTGTCATCTACTAATAAAAGAGGAGCTTGAACTACTTCACCTACTTGTCATAGATCTACATGACCAATTTGTGAGCTACAAAACCTTCTTGTCATAGATAAGCTACTTGTCACAAACTTAAGCTCCTTATCACCACCTTCTTGTTTGCCATTGACAAATATAATACGAACTTTTTGTATTTATCGAAGAGAAGACTACAAGAGAACTTCTAAACAGAAAAATCTAAGTACAACTTGATTCTAGAGAAGTATAACGATGGAGATCAAATACTGTAGTGGTTCTTACTCCGTTGACGATCTGACGACGAGATGAGAGAAAATTGTAAGTCTTTTGCTCAGCGACAAGGTGGACGATAATTCGTCTCTCTGAAGTTCGCTCCAACTCTCTAAATGTCGGGAGGGGGCAAAAATAAAGGAAGGCTCCTTCTATTTTTTGCAATCTTGAAGAAATCCATCCATGCACACATATTTGATGCACGCATGTATTTTGGTTCAGGAGCACTGCACACATGATTTTTGTCACCACATGGCATTTCTGAACAGAATACAGTTGCAACTATGCGTATGTGGCACAACTGACCGCCACGTGGCCGTGGTTGGATGTAGTTGTTACTGAGATCTTGGGCGGTTGACACCCGTCATAATCTTCGACACGTGGCATTTGATGATGACTCGGAGATCCCATTTTGTTGGAACATAAAGATTTGATGCACATGAAAGATTCAGCGCATGGGGGGACATTGGCGTGTGGGTTCTAGGGCGCATACAGGTGCGGGTCGAATCAAGTCTCATGGTACTGCACAGTTGTTACTGACAAAAGCATTCATGATTGCTTTGACGTAAGCACAAATGTATGTTGTCATCCTGAACTTTAAAGCATTTTATCCTCATCTGGGAGAGCTTCTATGTGTGCTTGCCCACCGTGTGTATGAATGATGTGCGCATGTTACTTAACTTTTGTTTATTGCGTTATTCGTAATTTGTGCCCTCTTGACAGCTGACATAAGTTTAACCCAGCTTTCCCAATTTTTTGGAATTTTAAAAAATATTTATGAGATTTTAAAGTATAGTTATATTCGATTTTATTTTTCCTAATTTAAATTTCATGGTTATTATTTAAGAAGTTTAGATTAATGGGCATGGTTTGTTAATTAATTAACTATTTCGAAGTATAAATAACTAAGAGTGGTCCTAACAACATCTTAACAGAATTTTATGGTAATTATGTAAATAACTTTTGGGCAGGGATCTAAGTGTAATAATCCTATTTCCTTCTTCCCTTAAAAAACTAGCTGTGGAGAGAGAAAATGAGTTCATTCATTTTTACTTCACTCAGAGCTCAGCAACCGAGCTCTCCATTCTTCCCCAAATTCCTTCGTCCAAGCCCTAACCCTAAAAATTTCCTCCGACGGATTCTAGTGATGGCGACGAGGTCTTCCCCCGGCGATTGAGTCATTCCGACGGTACTACAACTTCTCTTCCGAAGATCGACAGAGCTTTATCCGATGAGGGCGACGATGACACCTAGGTGAGGTCCTTATCCAGAGGTGAGGCATGGCTCATCTCCTCCATGGCACGGAAGGATGGACAACTTCCACAGCGGCATTCGTCTCCACAACGATGACCAACCGATGGTGAATGGATCGACTTCATCGACGAAAATCGAGATCGGAGAAATCAATCAGTCTAGTTCTTCTTCTTGCATAGCATATTTGGAGATCGAATCTAGTTTGGCGTTCTTGATCACAACTGGTTTATAGATCGTGTTCGACACCGAAGGACGTGTCTGCTCCTTGGATTTTGTCTTGTTGAAGTTCGAATCAGTCCAAGTACGGATCTGACCTCTCTAAATCTCGTGTGTTGTTGCCAGTTCTTGATTGAAAATTTACTATCCAAATTTATGGGTTTTGTGTTCGTGTCCAGTGTTCGTGTCCATATCCTGGGTGGTGTTCATGTTACGCGTGAGTTTGTGTCTGCTCGTGATTGATGTTAATTCATGTCCAAATTTTGTTCATGACGGAAGGTGTGTTCGAGATAGGAGTTGGCCATGGCGGGAAAGCAATTTAACCAACGATTCAATGTAGTAAAAATTTCTTGTGTGTTTTATTTGTTAGCTTTGTGTAAATAAGTATTTCAATATAGTTGTATAACTGCTAGTATTGTGTGTGTGTGTGTGTCGTCTTAATGTTCGGATGGTGTTGTTGTGGGTTTTGTCTATGAACTTCTTTGGGTTCTAGCTTTGGAACTTTGGTGTTGAAGTTGGTTGTGTGCAGGACTTTCAAATGGACTTTTTGATCTCAAATGATGTTGTTCTGGTTGGGACTGAAGTAGGAATAGGGGTTCAGCAGCTGTAGTTTAGACTTTGCTATGCTTAAGTTGATATGGTTTGGGTGCATGAGATCAGGTGGTGGGAAGGGCTTTTGTTGAAGTTCAACCAAATTGGAAGTTGTAGTAAATTTCTGGGGAGCTTGGGTTCCTGTATTCAAAGCCATACTGAGGATAGGTTGTGTACGATTTTAAGCTTGTTGAGCATATGGGCCGTATTCAAATATTTTAGGCAGTTGCATTAGAAGTTTGGGTTGAGTTTCATTTTCTCGGAAAATAAGAATTTCTATTTGTGTTATTAGTACTAAATTAGGTATCATTCCTATTTTTTAGTAAATTAGTACTATATTCTAAAATGTTTAGATAGTAAATTTTTCTATAAAATTTACTACCTTTTTCCTTAATGGATGAGTAAGGTCTAAGTTACTTGAGCCATGGTAAGAAAGAAGGTTGAATTATAGTCTAGGTTCTTGTTTAAGACCAAAAAGTAGTCATGTTGAATTACTATCATTACTCTAATTATCATCATTTTAAATATTTCTATCTATTGTCTAAAATATTTGACTAATAAAGTTATAATTGCTATATATATATATATATATATATATATATATATATATATATATATATATATATATATAATCTCTATTTTGGCTAGTAAATACAAGGATATGAGGTTAAGCTACTTTATATATAATTAGCTTAGTAGTATAAGTTGGATTAGTCAGTTTGTAATATTTAACTAATGAGTATTAGAATCCTAACCAACTCGCACCCAAAACAGGTGGACGTCCAGATTTTCTCCCTATTCTCGATCACCATGAGCAAAACAAGTACATTCTCTAGTTTTGTTCATTTACTTCATGTCTTGTACATTTTTATTTTGGACACGATGTTACACACGATGTTACACGATATGGTCTTGTTCTCTTGTTTACATTTCCTGTACTTTACCTATGTCTGGGGAGGGAAAACACTACAGATGTGTGACCAAACCCAAAACAATTTCTTGTGAATAGCTTAGGTCTCGCACCGTTCACGTGGGACCTAAGTCGTACCTTTATTTATGCACCCTTTGCTACCCTAGCCGGTCACACATTCTGGATGTATTTTAATATATTGCACATGTTAGGTTCCTTATATATCTCATGTTCAGGATTCAGTTCATGTATTTACTTTCCTGTACTTCATGTATTTACTTTCCTGTACTTTATGTTCTTTACTTTTTCCTCTACTTCATGTTCTCTTGTATTTATTTTCTCATCATGTTGTTCTTGTTCATTACCTTAGAATTGTACTTTTCTCCGCTCCTGACTGGATATGTTGTAGGTATACTTGAGGACTTTGTTCACCTTTATGGGCCAAAGCCCGAGATCTTAGCTGAGCAGGATGGAGCCATGTCACAACCCGCACCCGGTTTTCGGACGCGAGCTCGTGAGCAAGCCAGCTACGTATCGAACGGACTCCAGCCCGACTCGAATACGTAAACACTGTCCAGGCTATGATATACTGCCAAATCATGGCAAATAAATCTATATCTTAATCCACAATAAGAATATGAAATATGAATGAGCACTATGTGTCGTGGTCTGCAGCCTACTAGCATATATGTCCGATAAGACTCTAAAGAAAGTGACAAGAGTCAAAACTGAATCAGGAAACATGATAAAGTAAGAAAGCACGAAAGGATAACAACGTAATAATGATACCTGAATCCCATAAGTGGATCATCGCATCCGGACCCCATAAGTTTCATAATCATCCGCCATCCAGAGCTGCTAACTAACTCCACGTAATAACTAACCTGAAGAGATCATCAGGTCCTTAGGGGAATAGCAAGATACGTAAAAGCATGCCTATCTAGCAGTTTATTATGCAATAAAAAAGTACAGGAAATAAACAAAAAAAGACCAATCAACACGAAAACATGACTATACACGACTGGAAGAACGACTACGCCTAAATGAACTAATGGAGAAGAACAAGAGAACACGGTATCACGATGTCAATAGATAACCAATCGAATACTCAAACCCTCGCCCCTAGTGTGGACTCGCAAGTTTGAACAACTACTAGCCCTCGTCCCTAGTGTGGACTCGTAGGCTAGCATCACCCTCGTCACTAGTGTGGACTCGCAGGTGTAAACCATATACTACTAACCCTCGTCCCTGGTGTGGACTCGCAGGTGTGAACCATATACTACTAACCCTCGTCCCTGGTGTGGACTCGTAGGCTAGCATCACCCTCGTCCCTCGTGCGAACTCGCAGGTGTGAACCATATACTACTAACCCTCGTCCCTGGTGTGGACTCGCAGGTTAGCTTCAAGATTTCAAGACAAGGAGGTAAAGCAGTTCCGTTATGACTTATTCATCCTATGACACGATGCGACTCAGTCCAATTACAAGTGATGATACGACACGACCCAATCACGATACACGAGAAAACTAATCCAATATGAACTACAAAGTTAACTAAAAATAAGGCTATATATATACTAGCAAGCATGATATACAAATCATAAATAAATAATCAACTAGTAAAACTGTATAGTAATATAATATACATGTAAATAAACTGTAGAGGGAGGCAAGGTATCTTGCCTGGAGGTTGCACGCAGATCCCATAAAATATAGTCAACTGGTGAGCCGTAAAGTCTAAATTACCATAACTGTCTTCGAAAGCTGAAACAGACATTACTAACATTCTCAGAATAGTCAAATTAGCTAGGATTGTCTGTCCTTAAGTCCAATTCCGGACACAGGGGCAAAACGATAATTTTGGACCAAAACGATGTCCACCGTTGGACCCGCTTTGCACCGAAAAGTGTGTTAGAGTCAATGGTCCATAAAGTCATCAAACTACATTTCTATAAATTTGTTTTGGTGATACGAACCCAACGGTATGTCCAGATTTGGATTCCTGCAGGCCGTGCACAAAATCTCTCGTTGAATCGGACCGTGGGGCACACGAAATGGCGATCCGATCAACTGTCAGGAAATCGGACCAAACTTGGCATACAGGACCAGAAAAATGAAACGGTCCTGTTGGCATAAGTTTTGTCTCGATCTGACGAACGTGCACAAAGTAATTAAGAAATTTGCACAGAAGCCGATACGGTGAATTTTGACGGATACGTATCAAATTCGTCGCGCACACGCGACCAATTTGAATTTCGTCAAATCCCACACGTCCATGAAGCCGTTATGCACCTTTCGATGCTTTCGGTTCATGACCAAGTCGCCCGGTTTGGCGGGACGCACGTGGTATCGGAGGATTTTCGTAATTTTTTGAAAAACTGTTTTCCTATGTTTTCATGATTTTTAAACAGATTTCATTCTCTGGATAAGTAACTAGAATTTAAAGTAATAATAGGGTTTCGATCCTGGTTATGCCACCTACGGATCTATTCAATTAGATTTCTAAAACTGCGGTTGAAACGGCAAGAATTCGCCTTCCAACATCGGGTTTAGGAACAATGTTCGCATTCCAAGTTTTATGATATTTCCTAATTTTTCAAGAATTCTCAAAAATATTCTAGTGTAAACTAGATCGATCTAATTGAAGGGTCGTGTAGAGGGTTAACCCATCTACACATAGAATTTTACGGATCAAAATTTGGTTGAGGAAATAAGGAATTTTTTAGTCGGGAACACAGGTACCTTGCTTGCTCGCTGCTGTTTCCATGCTCTGTCTCTACACGCGTGAGGGTCTGTCACCGCCGGCAGCTTGCGTGGCGACGCACGGAGGTGCGTCCAGGCGTCGGAGAGGGTCGCCAATGGTGGGGGTCGGCGCTGGTGATCGTATGATTAGGGTTTTTAGATATCTCCCTCTCTCCTCTCGTTCACGATGTATGTATATGTATATCATATATACAGCACTCGGGTTCTGGTGTTGGGGAAGGCTCTCGGCCTGGGGGCTATGCACAGTACGGGCTTTGCTTTCTGCTTTGGGCTGTGGGGGTTTCCACTAATTGGATTTGTTTCTCTTCTTTGACCAAAATATATATATCTATATATGTATTCCATAAACTTCAAAAAAAATCAGTTTACCATTATAACACTATATATCCATATAGTTAATATATTAAGCATATGTGTACATAGATAAATTCAATTGACAAATAATAAGAACCACCAAAATATACTTAATAGTAATAAATGTGTTTATTTTAATTACCACATAATAAGTTTATTAATAATAAAATAATAAAATAATTCAATGATTGTCTTAGAGAGCATATGCTACACGCCCATATTAGAATACAAAAATTGTACAAAACTCTGTAAAACATTATTAAATAATAATAATACCAATTAGCATAAATAGCAAATAACCAATTAATAGGAGGAGTACAGGTGATACAATACTCTCACTCTATTTGGGTCCACAAAAAATGGTGCTCGCAATCTAGAAATAACGTTCTAAAATATTAATGCCATTTACATATAGTCATATAACAATTGTTAACAGAACATCATTTTGTAGAACATCAAGTTAACATACGAATTGCACCTAAAATATGTCGATATGGACATCTCTGGGCGTACCACCTCACTATATGGGCTTGGGCTCAGTTCGGATCCAGTCCGGGCTAAAATGGTATAACCAGTTTCTGCAAGGTCAATAAATCTAATAATAATTAATCAAACTATTTCTGATGATCATGCTATAACTTGGCCTGGTTTTTCCTAGTAAGGACACACCGATGGCTTTGCACTCCTCTACCATGGCTAAATACTAGTCCAACCATGCTACTGCACTACCCGTGCCATAATTCCTAGTTGTCTTGTATTTCAAAACTCAACTATGGCTAAAGTCTTCTACCGTAATAACTAACTAAATAATTATTTATAAAAATCTACAAGTCACCATTTAAATTAAATAAATAATAAAAAAATATTTTCAAAAATTTTCGGGAAGGGAGGCTACAAATCTACCCACCTTAAAATAATTTCGTCCTCGAAATTTTAACTCATAATTATTCCTAAAAATTCAAACAAAGAAAGTCCACCTCAACCTTGATCTCCTTAGATTTTAAATTTAAAAACAAAATTCTATAGCCTTCTCTAACCATTTTATAACTCCAAATACTTGAGAACTTCTACCCACCTTTGGTCACACTATTCCTCAAAACATGGTCACTAAGATCTTAGGGTCTTCTAACTAGTTGCTAACAATTCTACAGGCAGATATCTAGACATATGGCAACTATAATCCTTCATATCTATAAACAACCAAAACTCAATAATCATGCACTATTATACTAAAATTTAAGAATTTCTGATAAATCCTAGATAGCACGATCGTTCGTCACCTTGAAATAAAAAGGGACGCAAATCAATGGTACGAAAAGCAAAGAAGTATAATTGAGAGCAATTATGAAATTTCAAGGACGTAGAGAATTTCTAGGAGAATTTTTATGGCAGAGTAGATTGAGATTTCTAAGGTTTAGTCAGATGCGCAGGCTCGTACCAGTACAGTTACGAAACCGGTACGATATGCTCTGACCTGTATAGGCCACCAAAAAAAACTTGTCAAGACCCGCACCCGATTTTCGGATGCGAGCTCGTGAGCAAGCCAGCTACGTATCGAACGGACTCCAGCCTGACTTGAATACGTAAACGCTGTCCAGGCTATGGTATACTGCTAAATCATGGCAAACAAATCTATATCTCAATCCACAATAAGAATATGAAATATGAATGAACACTATGTGTCGTGGTCTGCAGCGCACTAGCATATATGTCCGATAAGACTCTAAAGAAAGTGACAAGAGTCTAAACTGAATCAGGAAACATGATAAATTAAGAAAGCACGAAAGGATAACAACGTAATAATGATACCTGAATCCCACAAGCGGATCATCGCATCCGGACCCCACAAGTGTCATAATCATCCGCCATCCAGAGCTGCTAACTAACTCCACACAATAACTAACCTGAAGTGATCATCAGGTCCTCAGGGGACATAGCAAGATACATAAAAGCATGCCTATCTAGCAGTTTATCATGCAATAAAGAAAGTACAGGAAATAAACGGAAAAAGACCAATCAGCACAAAAATACGACTATACACGACTGAAAGAACTACTACGCCTAAACGAAC
The DNA here is from genome assembly GCA_029216955.1 of Iris pallida. Lineage (NCBI taxonomy): Eukaryota > Viridiplantae > Streptophyta > Magnoliopsida > Asparagales > Iridaceae > Iris > Iris pallida. The sequence continues at coordinate 10,194,329 of JANAVB010036019.1, forward strand.
TGCTGGAGAAGAACAAGAGAACACGGTATCACGATGTCAATGGATAACCAATTGAATACTCAAACCCTTGCCCCTAGTGTGGACTCGCAGGTTTGAACAACTACTAGCCCTCGTCCCTAGTGTGGACTCGCAGGCTAGCATTATCCTCGTCCCTAGTGTGGACTCGCAGGTGTGAACCATGTACTACTAACCCTCGTCCCTGGTGTGGACTCGCAGGCTAGCATCACCCTCGTCCCTAGTGTGGATTTACAGGTGTGAACCATATACTACTAACCCTCGTCCCTGGTGTGGACTTGCAGGCTAGCATCACCCTCGTCCCTAGTGCGGACTCGCAGGTGTGAACCATATACTACTAACCCTCGTCCCTAGTGTGGACTCGCAGGTTTGCTTCTAGATTTCAAGACGAGGTAAAGCAGTTCCATTATAACTTATTCATCCTATGACATGATGCGACTCAGTCCAATTACAAGTGATGACACGATACGACCCAATCACGATACACGAAAAAACTAATCCAATATGAACTACAAAGTTAACTAAAAACAGGGCTATATATATATATATATATATATACTAGCAGGCATGACATACAAATCACATATAAATAATCAAATACTAAAACTGTATACTAATATAATATGCATGTAAATAAACTATAGAGGGAGGCAAGGTATCTTGCCTAGAGGTTGCACGCAGATTCCACAAAATATAGTCAACTGTGAGCCGTATAGTCCAAATCACCATAACTGTCTCCGAAAGCTGAAACAAATATTTCCAACATTCTCAGAATAGTCAAATTATATAGGATTATTTGTCCTTAAGTCCAATTCTTGACACAGGGGCAAAACGGTAATTTTGGACCAAAACGATGTCCGCCGTTGGACCCGCTTTGCACTGAAAAGTGTGACAGAGTCAATGGTCGCTAAAGTCGTCAAACTATATGTCTACGAATTTGTTTTGGTGATACGAACCCAACGGTATGTCCAGATTTGGATTCCGGCAGGCCGTACACAAAATCGCCCGTTGAATCGGACCATGGGGCCTGCGAAACGGCAATCCGATCAACTGCCTCGGAATCGGACCAAACTTGGCATACAGGACCAAAAAAATGATACGGTCCTATTGGCGTAAGTTTTGTCTCAATCTGACGAGCGTACACAAAGTAATTAAGAAATTTGTACAGAAGTCGATTCGATGAATTTTGACAGATACGCATCAAATTCGTCGCGCATACGCGACCAATTTGAATTCCGTCAAAGCCCATGCGTCCACGAAGCCATTACGTACCTTTCGATGCTTTGGTTCGTGACCAAGTCGTCCGATTTGGTGGGACGCACGTGGTATCGGAGGATTTTCGTAATTTTTGAAAACCGTTTTCCTATGTTTTTCATGATTTTTAAACAGATTTCATTCTTTGGATAAGTAACTAGAATATAAAGTAATAATGGGGTTTCGATCCTGGTTATGCCTCCTATGGATCTATTCAATTAGATTTCTAAAACTGCGGTTGAAACGGCAAGAATTCGCCTTCCAACATCGGGTTTAGGAACAGTGTTCGCATTCCAAGTTTTATGATATTTCCTAATTTTTCAAGAATTCTCAAAAATATTCTAGTGTAAACTGGATCGATCTAATTGAAGGGTCGTATAGAGGGTTAACCCATCTACACGTAGAATTTTACGGGTCGAAATTTGGTTGAGGAAATAAGGGATTTTTTAGTCGGGAACACAGGTACCTTGCTTGCTTGCTACTGTTTCCATGCTCTGTCTCCACGCGCACGAGGGTCTGTCGTCGCCGGCAGCTTGCGTGGCGACGCACGGAGGTGCGCGCAGGCGTCGGAGAGGGTCGCCAATGGTGGGGGTCGGCGCTGGTGATCGTATGATTAGGGTTTTTAGAAATCTCCCTCTCTCCTCTCGTTCACGATGTACGTATATGTATATCATATACACAGCGCTCGGTTCTGGTGTTGGGGAAGGCTCTCGGCCTGGGGGCTATGCACAGTACGGGCTTTGCTTGCTGCTTTGGGCTGTCGGGGTTTCCACTAATTGGATTTGTTTCTCTTCTTTGACCGAAATATATATATATATATATATAATATATATATATATATGTGTGTGTGTGTGTGTGTATTCCATAAACTTCAAAAAAAAATCAGTTTACCATTATAACACTATATATCCATATAGTTAATATATTAAGCATATGTGTACATAGATAAATTCAATTGACAAATAATAAGAACCACCAAAATATACTTAATAGTAATAAATGTGTTTATTTTAATTACCACATAATAAGTTTATCAATAATATACTAATAAAATAATTCAATGGTTGTCTCAGTGAGCATATGCTACACGCCCTTATTAGAATACAAAAATTATACAAAACTCTGTAAAACATTATTAAATAATAATAATACCAATTAGCACAAATAGCAAATAACCAATTAATAGGAGGAGTACTGGTGACACAATACTCTCACTCTATTTGGGTCCACAGAAAAATGGTGCTCGCAATTTGAAATAACGTTCTAAAATATTAATGCCATTTACATATAGTCATATAACAATTGTTAACAGAACATCATTTTGTAGAACATCAAGTTAACATACGAATTGCACCCAAAATATGTCGATATGGACATCTCTGGGCGTACCACCTCACTATATGGGCTTCGGCTCAGTCCGGATCCAATCCGGGCTAAAATGGTATAACCGGTTTCTGCAAGGTCAATAAATCTAATAATAATTAATCAAACTATTTCTAATGGTCATGCTATAACTTGGCCTTGTTTTTCCTAGTTAGGACACACCGATGGCTTGGCACTCCTCTACCATGGCTAAACACTAGTCCAACCATGCTACTGCACTACCCGTGCCATGATTCCTAGTTGTCTTGTATGTCAAAACTCAATTATGGCTAAAGTCTTCTGCTATAATAACTAACTAAATAATTATTTATAAAAATCTACAAGTCACCATTTAAACTAAATAAATAATAAAAAAATATTTTCAAAAATTTTTGGGAAGGGAGGCCACAAGCCATGACTTAGATTTAAAGGCTACAGATTTAGATTTGATTAGCTTTACTTCTAGATACTGTATGTTCAGATTTCATAGTTGTATTTATTCTAGTTACCGGATTTGTATCCAGTATTATTTTATTTTAAAAGTTGTAATAATGACTAGTATCATAGTAACTCTCTGGGATATTAGAGATGCTGTGATACTTTATGTTATTTGGTGACTTAGATTTTTTAGTATTGTACAGCTTACCGCGTTGTGATTTCCAACGTAGACTGAACGTGTCTGACTCATATTCGATTATTCAAGAGCAGATCGTGACATATTTTTAGTGGTGGCCCATACAGGTCAGTTCTAATGGCACTTAGGCTATAGAGTGCTATTAGGGAACATGTTAGACTAAGGAAAACTCATCACAGCATAGGATTGTGGAAAAAAGGTTATGGGTGTATTTTACTAAGTTTGTTTTCTATCTTATAGCTTAGGTCATTTTAACAGTTTTCTACTTTTGCAGATGGTTCAGACACACAATGCCATATTATCAATCCTCATAAACTTAAGACTTTTGAGCTTCCACTACCCCCTGTCGCTCCTACTATCACCATTGGTAGTACCCAGTTGATAGAGATGTTTCAGGAGTTCCTCGATGCCCAAAGAGATCAAGTCGTTCTTTTCAAACCATACTTATAGATGTGTTTTCTGAGCCAGGAAGGAATTCTGATTTCCAGACTCTTGGATCTTTGGACTTTTCTGATACTGAGCGTATTCCTTACACCGAGAAGTAGATCGAGAACCTGGAGTCGCCACCTTTGAAGATCATCCAAGTCTTTGAGGATCCTACTCTGCTAAAGGTTGAAGCTACCAATCAGGATATCCCAAACGTAGCACAAACAATAGAACGAGATGGGAAGCTGAAGCCCAAGAGAGACATAAAGACTTATGATGGAGATAGCAACTATCCTAGACCCGTAAAGCGTTACAACACTCAGACAGTGCCTCTTCAGTCGCATCATCAGCCGCATCATCAGAGACAGATTCAGACCACCTTCCTTGTGTGTTCTATAAGAGGACTGGATACCATGTTGACAAATGTGGCAAGAGGCTCAGACTCTGTCTATTTTACGGATCTTCTGCCCACCGAATGAAGGATTGCCAGTAGGTCGTTGATCACAATGGCCGAGGAGCACCAGGACCTTAATAGCTAGCACCCCAGCAGCTATATTTTTTTGCCAGAGTCCCCACACTTCAGTCCCAGTGAGAGGTTGAGACTCAGATCCAGACGACGACCATTTGCAATTACTACCACCGTCCCGGACATCACTTTGATGAGTGCTGCAAGAGACTGAAGCTATGCATGTTCTACGGATCGCCTGCCCACCAGATCAAAGATTTTCTAGAGGTCACTGATCGTACTGCCCAAATACGAGCACAAGGAGCACCAGTATCGCACCAGAGGGACCCACCTCTCCAAATTTAGCAGCCGTATGGAGCACTAGCGCAGAGTCCAGCCTACGTTAGGATGACTGAAGAAGTTGAAGTGTCAGGACAACTGAAGAAGTTGAAGTGATTCCAGTTCCAGAAAAATACTGAAGATGGACTAAAGATAGAAGACTTTTCTTGTATGGATGGAGAAGACCATGGATCGGGATTTGCATTCCAATTTCCTTCAGACTTTCTTTTAGCGCCTAAAAATACCTTGTTTCCTAATTGAGAATTGTTAGACTTTCTTTCTATTTTTTGGATCTTGTTTGAGATTTTTTTCGAGGTTAATTGCAAGATTTAGATTCTGTTTCCTATTCTAGATCTTGTCTATTATTCGAAAATCCAGTTTTTATTCAAGGTTTTGCTTTTTCGTTCGAGACTTGTTTCATGTTCACTATTAGATACCATGTTTTTATATTAACTATGTATGACTTTGTCTCCTATTTTTTTGGCTTTTATTCAAAATTTTGTTTCCTAATGAAACTTCCTACTCGAGATTTCATCTTGAAACCTTGTTTCTCATCTAAAGCTTTGTTGAGCTTTCGTTTTTATTTGAGATTTGTTTAAGATTTTGTCCTTATTCGAGGCATTGTTTGAAGATTCTATTTTCTATTTAAGATTTTGACTCGTTCCCTATATGAGATTTTGTTTCCTATTCGTGACTAATTTTCTATTCAAGAATTTGTTTTTTTTATGACTTTGCTTCGACCTTGTTAAATATTTAAGATTTTGCTTGTTTCATATTCATGATTCATACCTGTCTCTTATTCGCTAATTGATACTCTATTTTCTATTAGTAACCTTGCTTCCTATTCGAGATTTTTATTCGAGATTCTGTTTCCTATTCGCGACTTTATTGATAATTGACTTCCAAATTGAGACTTTGTTTCCTATTTCGTTCCCATTCGAGAGTTTTTCGAGATTTCAGTTATTATTCGAGATTTTATTAGACTTTGTTTCCTCTACATGATTTTGGTCCTTATTTTGAGACTTTATTTTCTATCTGATACCTTGCTTCTATGCAACCTTCGAGACTTTGTTACCTATTTGGGATTATGTTCCCTATACAAAATTTTGGTTGACATACGAGATTTTATCTTCTATTTGAGATCCTGGTTACTATTCGAAACTTTATTTCGTGATTCAAGATCTATTTTTAAAAACCTCCTTGTCATTTTTTTGTACCTAATGAAACTCCTTATTTTCAAAAAGGCAGATAATATCATTTTCTATAATGATTTAGGGTTCATTTTGAATTATCATAAACCCTTTGAAAATTTTCATGGATAAAGTTGAGGTAATATTCGACTACCTATTATAACGTGGCAATTGCACGCTGCAGCCATTATATGGATTATAAAGACTGAGGGTTCACTGCAGCCAGCTGCACACTGGCAAGGTATGAACTCTAAGTTGAAGTGATTTCAGACATTCATAGGCTTTCGGGTATTATTGAGACAAGCTCTAAATTTTTTACATTTTGATCTCTCTGAGTTGTCCTGCCAATATCATCTGACAATGGATAAGTTGATAGAACATCTGGTAACATATCATTATTTGAGTCATGGAAGCAAAAGTTTACTGCAGCCAGACATACATTGGCGGGGCATGGATCATAAGCAAAGTGACTTCATATATATATATATATATATATATATATATATATATATATATATATATATATATATATATATATATATATTCGGATACCCTAGAAACTATATCCTACTTCATACAATTATTGATTTTCCTTTAGTCATAAATCCTTACACTCTTACCTTAATTTGATACTAATACCTCCTTAGTAGTTTTCTTACGTCTTCTCAGTCAATCTTTGCAGTTTCTCCTTCTTGCATTTTATTACATGAATCATCTAATTTTTTCAATAAGTACTGGTTGTTGTACTTTGATTATGTTCCACCAAATTTTTCGTACTCATATCTTGATCGTGTTTTGTCTAAACTTTGATCATGCCTATCTAATCATGATTTACCTGTTTTGCTCTATTTTTTTATCGTGCTAAACCTTCGATTTAGATCGTGCTTAGAAGTTCGTGCCTTCATAATTTTACTCCTCTAAGTCGTAATTAAAATACATGTCACCTCGTGCCTATTTAAATTCATGATCGTTGTTAGATCGCATTATTTTGACTTCTTACATGTAATTATCGTACTTGGCCTTAACTAAAGTTCGTTTCACTTTATGCCTGACTAATTTTTTATCATTATCGATCGTACCATTTATCAATTTATTTATTCATGTTAAATCATTTCAAATTATTATGATTTTCGTACCTAGTCGTTAAGCGTATTCCCACTCGTGCTTGATTAATTTTTAACTTTGTGTCATTTCTGTATTGTGCCATACTCTTTGAAATTTCGAGGATAAAATTTTCTAGGGGGGATTTGTAACCCTGCTTTCCTAAATTTATGAAATTAAAAAAATATTTATGAGAATTTATAGTATAGTTATATTCGATTTTATTTTTTCTAATTTAAATTTCATTGTTATTATTTAAAAAGTTTAGATTAATGTGCATGGTTAGTTAATTAATTAACTATTTGGTAGTATAATAACTAGGAGTGGTCCCAACAAACCTAACAACTTTCGAATAGAATCTTATGGTAATTATGTAAATAACTTTTGGGTAGGGATCTAAGTGTAATAATCCAATTTCCTTCCCTTATAAAACTAGTTGTGGAGAAAGAAAATGAGTTCATTCATTTTCACTTCATTCAGAGCTCAGCAATCGACCTATCCTTTCTCCCCTAAATTCCATCGTCCAAGCCCTAACCCTAAGGCCTCGTTTGGTTCACGGATTCAAGGAAGTAGGAAAGGAAAGTTGTTCCTTTCCTTTGTTTGGTAACCACAAACTTGGGAATCAATTTCCTCACAAGGGGGAAAATTGGAGGGAATATGGTTCCACTCATGACCCATGGGATTGATTTTCCCTCCTCCTTTCCCAACATTTATTACAAAAGTTATGACAAAAGTAACCATGTGTTATTGCTTATTTTACCATTAATGTTATTTTTCATAATGTTATTTTTATTTTATATGTAAGGATATTATTGGAACATTGCTATATTTTTTGCTTTCCTTTCCTGCACCAACCAAACAACGGAAAGAAAATGTGACAGGAATCCTACTTTCCCATTCCCATGGAAAATACAAAGGAATGCATTTCCTTTCCGTGAACCAAACGAGGCCTAAAAATTTCCTCCGACGGATTCTTGTGATGGCGACGAGCTGTTCCCTCGACGATTGAGTCATTCCTATGGCGCTACAACTTCGCTCCCAACGATCGATCGAGCTTCCTCCGGTAAGGGCGACGACGACACCTAATCGAGCTCCATCTCTAGTGGCAAGGTACGGCTCATCTCCTCCACAGCGTGAAAGCACGAACGACTTCAACAGCTGCGTTCATCTCCATAAAAACGACCAACCTGTGGTGAACGGATCGACTTCGTCGATGAAAATCGAGATCGGAGGAATCAATTAGTTCAGTTTTTCTTCTCGTATAGCATATTTGGGGATCGAATCTAGCTTGGCGTTCTTGATCATAGCTGGTTCATTGATCGTGTACGACACCGAAGGACGTGTCTGCTCCTAGGATTTCGTCTTGCTGCAGTTCGAATCACTCCAAGTACGGTCCTGACCTCTCTAAATCTCGTGTGTTGTTGCCAGATCTTGATTAAAAAGTTACTGTCCAGATCTGTGGGTTTTGAGTTCATGTCCGTATCCTGAGTAGTATTCGTATCAAACGTGAGTTCGTGTCTGCTCGTGATTGATGTTAATTCGTGTCCAAATATTGTTCTTGATGGGAGGTGTGTCCGGGATAGGAGTCGACCATGGCAGAAAATGAATTTATACACGGATTCAATATAGTAGATATTTCTTGTGTGTTTTTTGTTTGTTAGTTTTGTGTAAATATAAGTATTGCAATATAGTTGTATAACTGCTAGTATTGTGTGTGTGTGTTCTGTCTTAATGTTCAGATGGTATTTCTATGTGGTTTTTCTATGAACTTCGTTGGGTTTTAGCTTTGGAACTTTGGTGTTGAAGCTGGTTGTGTGCAGGACTTTCAAATGGCCTTTTTGATCTCAAATAAAGTTGTTCTGGTTGGGATTGAAGTAGGGATAGGAGTTCTGTGGCTATGGTTTAGACTTTGCTTTCCTTTTCAGCCCCGCTGACATATGTAGATTCCAGCCAAGAAGACCAGGAAAAGAAGAAGGATCAAGAATGTCATATATTTCAGAGCTAGATCAGTTCCCCATGAGCAAGTCAAAATTGACTCAACTAAAATGGATGGAATTGGACCTAAAAAAGCCAGTTTAGACTTTGCTACATTGCTTAAGTTGAATATGGTTTGGGTGCAGGAGATCAGGTGGTGGGAAGGGCGTTTGTCGAAGTTCAACCAAATTGGAAGTTGCAGTAAATTTCTGGGAGCTTGGGTTCCTGTACTCAAATCCTTGCCGAGGATAGGTTGTGTATGATTTTAAGCTTGTTAAGCATATGGGCCGGATTCAAATGTTTTAGGCAGTTGCATTAGAAGCTTGGGTTGAGTTTCATTTTCTCGGCAAATAAGAATTTCTATTAGTGTTGTTAATACTAAATTAGGTATCATTCCTATTCTTTAGTAAATTATTACTATATTCTAAAATGTTTATATAGTATATTTTTCAATAAAATTTCCTATCTTTTTCCTTGAGGGATGAGTTAGGTCCAAGTTACCTGAGCCATAGTAGGAAGGATGGATAAATTATAGGCTAGGTTCTTGTTTAAGACCAAAAACTAGTCTTATCTGTCGAGTATTATCATTACTCTAATTATCATCATTTAAAATATTTCTATCTATTATCTAAAATATTTGACTAATAAAGTTATAATTGCTAATTATATATATATTTGTAATAATTAATCTCTATTTTGGCTGGGGATTAAGTTAATAAAAGGATATGAGGTTAAGCTACTGTATATATAATTAGCTTATTAGTAGAAGTTGGATTAGTCAGTTTGTAATATTTAACAGAGTATTTAGAATCCTAAGCAACTTGCACCCAAAATAGGTGGACTTATAGTTTTTCTCCCTATTCTCGATCACCATGAGCAAGGCAAGTACATTCTCTGGTTTTGTTCATTTACTTCATGTCTTGTACATTTTTATTTTGGACACGATGTTACACGATATGGTCTTGTCCCTTGTTCATGTTTCCTGTACTTTACCTGTGTATAGGGAGGGGAAATACTACATATGTGTGACCAAACCCAAAACAAATTCCTGTGAATAGCTTAGGTCTCGCACCGTGCACGTGGGACCTAAGCCGTACTATTATTCATGTACTCTGTGCTACCTTAGCCGGTCATACATTCTGGATGTATCTCAATATATTGCACATGTCAGGTTCCTTATATATCTCATGTCTAGGATTCAGTTCATGTATTTACTTTTATGTACTTTCTGTATTTACATTCGTGTACTTCATGTTCTTTACTTTTCCTATACTTCATGTTCTCATGTTCTCTTATATTTATTTTCTCATCATGTTGTTATTATTCATTACCTTAGAATTGTACTTTGCTCTGCTCTTGACTGGATATGTTGTAGGTATACTTGAGGACCTTGTTCTCATTTATGGGCCAGAGCCCGGGATCTTAGCTGAGTAGCATGGATCCATGACTTCTAGATATTGTATGTTGAGATTTCATAGTTGTATTTATTCTGGTTACCAGATTTACCTTCGGTATTATTTTATTTTAAAAGTTGTAATAATGACTAATATTGTAGTGGCTCTCTGGGACGTTATAGATGCTGTGATGCTTTATGTTATCTGGTGACTTAGTTTTTCTTAGTAATGTACAGCTTACCGTGCTGTATTTTTCAACGTAGGCTGGGCGTGTCCGACTCGTATCCAATTATTTGGGAGCGGGTCATGACAATAAGACACCATTGTCAGTGTAATATCAAATGCTGAGGGGACAGATGAGTTCTTTAGGCATATGACCAACAAAGAGAATGAAGTTTAGGCGTAGTCAAGCTAACCGCCTTAAGTCCTTTATTGTGTACAATTTGAGGATGCGCATGGCAGTGAGGCACATGGCTCTAAATTTTCTATACTTTTACAAGAACCCCTTTAAAGTTTTTAATACTTAAACAAGTTTTGAAATACTTTAAACAAGAAGCATGGATAAGAGGGCATTGGATATGATTTGACCTAAAACCTTACCAGAGTGGATGTGGGCATGATAGGTTGGTGTAATTCTACTGGGGAATTTTATGTGGACCTACCATCCTCGGCGTACCTAGACTAGGCACAGATGGTAAGTTGGAACGACAGACACCATCATAGATATTATGGATGTGGTAGTAAAAAGTCGATAGGAAAGAACGTTTGCTCAGAGGTAATATGGATGTGGCAAATATAGAATTCCATTAGAAGTATCTTGTTCATAGGCTATACAAATATGACAAGACATAACTCTGTGGGGACGTAGGAAATTCACAATTTGGTAGTTCAGATGTAAAAAGGGACTTGAACTATGACCTTTGTTAAAGAGGACAATCAAGGAAGGAGCATTTTCGACCCAGCTGGGGATCGCTTGAGATGTCTTAGAGCGATTGGGACCCTAGGACATGCTTGTAAGAGTGTGGGAGTTGATTTTGATATTAAAAAACCTATTAGAGGGAATATGGGCGTGATAGGGTAGAGTAACTCCACTGGAAAAAAAATATGAACTTTTCATCCTTAATATACCTAGAATTAAGTATAGATGGTAAGTTGAGATGACAAACACCATAAGAGGTATTATGGACATGTAGTGAGAAGTCAATTGGTAGAAATGTTTACTTATAGGTAATGTGGACGTGGTAAATATTGGATTATAGTAGAGTCATCTTACTGAGAGGTTTTACGAACGTGGTATGATATACTTTTGTGGGGTTGCAGGAAATTTTTTAAAGGTAATATGGACGTGGATGTTTTCTGTTAAGGATATAGCAACATAGAGGTTGCAAGGTAAGAATGTTTACTCAGAGGTAATATAGACGTGGTAAACATATGATTTGTTCAGAAGAATCTTACTCATAGGTTATACGAACATAAGAAGATAAAAGTATGTAGGGACGTAGAGAATAATTTAGAGAAGATATGAACATTGTTGTTTTCTATTGGGAAATACCGACACGGAGGTCACTAGGTAAGAATGTTTACTCAGATGTAATGTGGACGTGGTAAACATATGTTCCATTTAGAGGTATCTTACTCAGAGGTTATACGAACATGGTAAGACATGACTCTATGAGGACTTCGAGGGCAATTTAAAGGTGGTATGGATGAGATTGCTTTTCTATTGGGGAAAATTATAAGAGAATGTCATAGAACATTGGGGTTCTGAGGGCATACTTGCTAAATTTAGCTAGGGAAAAGGACAACTGGGTAGTTCAGAGACGTGAACTATAACCTTTGTCTGGAAGGAACCTTTTCGACCCAGCTGGTGATCACAAACATAAGGTATTTTGGGTGCAACTAGGCCCTGTTGCATGTTTTATTTTTCCTGGATTTGAGATACAACATACAACTATTTATTTTTTTGGTTCCGCTGGAGATAGAAAAGTACATGCTGGTGACTAGACATAGTACAACTTTAGAAATTTGTCATTGATCGACATCATTAACAAGTCTCCATTAGGTATTATGAGTCAGTAAACACCATTAGAATATACTGATTCAATCACAAAGGGGCCTTCCAACTTAGGCTAAAAAATTTCGATTGTCTTGTGAGTCATGACCATCGGTCTTCGTACTGATAATATAAGGTCACCAATTTAGAATGCTTTATCCTTAATCTTTTTGTTGAAGGCTCCAAAAGTTCGTGCATGATATAATTCATTGCATTATTAAGCTAGAAGACATTTTTTATTGAGTGCCTCCAACTCTTGTAATCTTTGACATTGATTTTCTTCATCCGCCAACTTGTTGGTAACGGCTATCCGTAAAGAGGGAATTTTGGATTTCCATGGGAAGGACTGATTCACTCTCATAAACTAAGGAGAACAACGTGTCATCGATAGAGGTTCAGATCATCGTACAATAGGCCCAGAGACATTCGTCCAACTTCTCATTCGACTCACTTTTCTTAAATGAAACAACTATTTTCTTAGAAGCTTGACAATGGTTTTGTTGAATGCTTCTTCCAATCCATTTTCTGCTGGATTATATGTGGTTAAAGCCATATTCTAGATTCGATTTTTTTTGCAAAATAGATGGAAAGCAAGGGTTATAAATTGGGGGCCATTATCATAAATGATCCTACAAGGCACTGAAAATGATAGATAACATGATGCTTAACAAAGATGATCGCATTTGAGGTTTTTACTTCAGCAAATGGTATTGTCTCCGCCCATATAGAGAAGTAGTCAATAATGGCAAGGATGAACTGGTGCCCTCTAGATGACGGAGGACTAGTCGATCCGATGATGTCCATACCCTATGCCTCAAATGGCCAGGACACCGCTGTGGGCTATAGGAACTCAGAATGTTGATGGATGAAGTCGACATGTATCTGGCATGCCCTACTATTCTTGGTATAACAACATCATCTGCCATCATATTGGTCAATAGTATCCCATGCATAAAGTCGGTCCTACAACTTAGGACCGGGTTAGTGAGCTCTACAAATACAATCATGTGCTTCTCGGAGCGCTTCCTTTGCTTCGGTATCTGATAGACATCTAAGGAGGAGGCCATCATAAGAATGGTGATATAGCATTTTAGTGGCGGTATCATAGAGAGTCTTCCAACGGAAATAACTTCCTTTAGATAGTAGTGTCTATGAATCAAAATCTCTAATCCTTGACATTAATATTAGTGTCTGTCTTTAGATAGTAGTTCAGACACATGCGTAAATTTAGAGTGTCGGGGAACGTGTTATATGAAGACTAGTGAGAGTGTCGGCTTTTAGGTTCTGTAGTCGGGGAACGTGTTATATGAAGAATCCAATAAAAATAGACGTTATGTTGAATGTTGCCTGGTAGTAGGGGAACAAATCCTCATGGGAACAAGTCCTCATGTCGGACCTCATACCTACCTCAAACCTGATTTACTATCAGTTTTGAGTCACCGTAGCCCTCTAGATAGTCAATACCAAACTGTTTATCCAGTTGAAGTCCAATGATAAGGGCGTTGTATTCTACTATGTTATTGGAGCATGGTTCCATGAGGGAGTATGCTCGGTGGATGACTAAGCCTTCGGGGGTAACCAGGACCACCCCCACTCCTGCAATAATTTTTCCCTTGGGCCCTGTTCTTGAAGCACCATCGAAGAACATTTTCCAGATGGCCTCCTATACTACTGTGTTGGACTCCATCACTTCATCTGGAATATATCATAGAGTTTTGATGTTTCTGGTACAAGATGTGCTGCCAGAAAGTTGGCTAGTGCTTTGGCTTTGACAGCCTTCTACAGGACAAAAACTATATTGTATGGTGATAAGATTGCCCATGTAGCTAGGCGGAAGAAATTTTCCATGCGACTATTAAACATCTACCATGTGTAACGAAAAAACATGTGACAGATTCCCCTTAATGAGAATCTTTTGCACTCTTTTGTAGATGTGGATATATTTTTACTAAAGGTATTATGGACGTAATAGAAAATATTCCGTAAGGATCCATTGGTACAGAGTTTTGACACCTTGTTGAGGGTACTGTACATGTTTGAATAAACCATAGAGAAATTTTATTTCTGTATTTGAATGCATAGCCATATAACTATACATTTATGCATTTTTTTTTGAAGAGATAGTCCGTCAAGGATGAATAACCCGTTGGGGCAAAAAGCACATTTTTTTGTTTACTTTATTATTTAGGGAAGATACCATATGTCATGGCTTAGACTTCTTTCCTGTGTTCCTGGTGACCAGCGGGCTGTCAACTACATCATGTCTTCGACAAGGTCGGGATGAACCTATATGACTTCTTCTCATAGCGTTGTGGGTGGTACCAACCCGGTTGCATTGTTGTGAGCTGGTGGGAGGTTAACAACCTCTATTGTTGTCTTGGGAATCGAGATGATGCCTTCTTAGGCTTCTGTTGTTGGGAAGTCACCAAACTAGAGGGTCACCATGTTTGTATTGATTGTCTTATCCTCGTAGTCAAGAGTGAGGACCTTGGCGTCAATCAGCCACAATATCTATTTTTTAATACGTAGCAGTCATGCGTTGGATGGTGGACGTACCGATGATAGTGACAATGCTTAGGATTGTCCACCTTGTCTGCCTCGTCAGTTCTTTTGAGATAGGGAAAGTAGAGCTTATCACCCTTTATCAACACATTGAAGAGCTCCAACACATCGTCATCATTGAAGGAGTAATTCTCCTTTGCTCTCGTCGTTTCTGCCGACTTTTGGTTTAATAAAATAAAACCTTTGGAAATATCGATGGTCAAGGCTTGCTTCTCCTTTTCGTCTCAATCGTTGTTGATAGTGTTACTGTTGGAAGGGCACTTCACCTGTCGTTAATATTAGGGTAGTTTATCCTCAACAAACGTACCTCTCTAGCATTCCTTTAAGCATTATCGGCAATAATAATGAATATCATCCATTCTGTGCACTGAGTGGAATTAGTCCACAGCTTGACTACTATAGCATGTTCTTATGGCATGTGTCCATCAATACTTGTCACGACCCGCTCCCGAATAATCAGACACGAGTCAGATACGCCCAGCCTTCGTCGTTAGACACGAAAAAGTAAGCTGTACCAAATTAGGGAAATCTAATCATATAATCATAAATGTATATAATCACAACATCTAAAACGTATCCCAGAATGATCACCATAATCCATAATTCTATGTATATAAATGTACGAGTCATCAAGAATAAAATATACTACGAATTCTAAATCAATATCTAAAAGTAAGGCTAACAGTCTAAATCTGAAACCTCAAGCTAAGTCATGACCATCCTGCTCAGCTAAGATCCCGGGCTCTGGCCCATAAGGTAGAATAATATCCTGCAAGTATACCTGCAACTTATCCAGTCAGGAGCAGAGCAAAGTACAGTTCTAGGTAATGAACAAGACATCATGATATGAAAGTACAAGAGAACATGGTATGTAAAGCACAAGAAAGAACATGGTGTATAAGTACATGAAAGAACATGGTATGTAAGGACATGAAAGAACATGGTGTGTAAAAACATGAAAGAACATAGTATCTCAGGAATCACAGGAACTAAGTACATGATATATCTCCTGAATATGTGTGCACAATATTTGAAATAAACTAAGTATGTGACCGGCTAGAGGTAAGCACATGAAAGCACATGAATGGTACGGCTTAGGACCCGCGTACACGATACGGGGTCTAAGCTAAACAAACCTAAGTTGTTTCTTAGGTTTGGTCACATAAATAGTATATTCCCCCACCCCAGGTACAAGTAATAAGAACAAGGAACATGAGCACCAGAAAAATATGTCGTGTCGCAGTGTGTCAATCAAGGAAGCACATGATACAATGAAATGTACAAGACCATATAATGTACTTGCCTTGCTCCAGGAAAGTACGGGTGAAGATCTGGGCTAGATGTCCTCCTGTATTTAATAATGTGTACAAGTTGATTAGGTTTTTTAACGATGTCATTGGCTAAACTCACTAACTAACTAATTGTCTACTTCTACTAATAGGTTAATTTCATATATAAACTAGCTAGCTATTTGATTGTTATTATTGAATACTAGATAGCAAAAGAGTTTAGATCTATACAATTATACTGACCATCCTTGTATTGAGACCAAATATGTTATTTACAAAAGTTTTACTATTGAACTTAACAAGGGTAACTAATTTTATTTGCCTCAATTATAACAAAACTACTATAAAAATGTTTGTAAGATATATTAGTTGTAAACAAAACTTCTCTATTATTCATAAACACTGAATCATTTATAAGGGTCTATAAATCAAGGATCAACTATTGATACCATCAACTCATGGGCTGGTAGTACTTGGCCTAAGCTATCAATTGGCATTCAGTCTAAACATTGGACTATCCTATGCAAATTACTGCAGGTCTTGACATAAACAGTTCTTCATCATAAACCCAGTTCGGTTTAATGAAAGTCTTCAACCTAATGTTGCTTTCCATAAGAATGCTCCCAGAAAATTAGAAGACAAGTTAAACCTACTCTAATTGGAACACAGACCCTCTCTAAACGCATTATCAAGGATACTCTAAGCTATTGTTCAAGTAATAGGTTTAACAAGTTACAAATTGCTTCTTAATGGATCCTTAATGAACAGGTCACATCTACAGGATCATTTTTCTACTGCTAAACTCTGAGACACAATTCTCAGAGGGAAAACACTTGCTATCAGTCCTCACTTCCTACCATACTATTAGAGCCAAGCCAAGCCTTATACTGAAATCATCCTACTCTTCATTCAGAGCTAGTCCACATCAATAGAGATTAAAGTTCAAACTGAAATGAAAAGAATCATCAACAGTTGGTTCCAACACCTCTAACACCAAGGAACTTAAGGAAGAACTAGACTTAAAAGAGTACACTTCCTACTGGCACAACTTGTGAGCATCCTAAAGAGCTCAACCCACCTTCCCTCTCAATATAACTGAAATAAATCCTGAACAAAGTTTATGTAATTCAAAAAAAAATAGCCAGAAGAGATCTCACAGTACTCAATTGTAAACTTCAACCTAACTAAAATACTATAGTCCTGCTTGGCCAAAATCTCCATTTACTCAATCGATTTGGTGACCCCAAACACACACAAATATAAATAGAAAATACAACCTGAATAACAATAGACTTGTAAAAGAATATACAATAAAATAAAACCAACATACAAATTATCACAGATTAATTTATAAAAAAATTACAACCAAAGCTCATAGATTCCCAAATGATACTCTCTCCATCTATAACCCCTCCCTGTTATGTATTCATATTCTTGACAGAACTTGGATACGGCTACAGGGCTTGTACATAATCGAGTGGTACACACGAACACAATCACCCTTGGACACGAACAAGTCTTGGTCACACACACACGAACTCTGCTACGGTCGACACAACCACACCATTGACTAGCAGCCATAGACATAATACACTTGGATACACCATGGGACACGCCAACATCACCTCAAATTTAAAATAAACTAAATAAATATCAGGGAAGAAGAGATTTACGTGAAGGGGTTTCACTCAGAGTTGAGGACACGAGATTCACGAGTCAGACACGAATCTTTCGTGTCCTAATGCTGACCCTGGAGTGACACAATACTGCAACAAGATGAATTTCCAGAGCAGACATTACGGTGTCGGTCGTGAGCTATGAACCAGTTGTGGTCGGGAATGCCAAACAGAAAGGAAAAATCCATCTAGGATGAGGATATGAGCTCACGTCCCGGACACAGCTTGTATCCCAGTTTCACCAGAGCATTGTCTCGAGTAGTTCCAGAGCAAGGAAGAAAACAAGAAAAGAATTCAAATCCCACATAGAAAATTCTATTGAAAGAGCCACAATCGCAATTGATCGATCGATCCGATTGATCGATCAGATCAAAACGTATCCAAAATAGAAACAAGAGAAGAGAGAAGAGAACTCACCGCCGAGATTGAAGTAGATCGGTCGTCATCACCGCTGATCGAAGTCGTGCGCCAACAAGAAGGTCTGGTCGCCGGAGATGAACGCTATGTCGTCGGGACGATGATCAACCTGGCGTTGGGGAGTAGACGTTGCTCGACAAGACAGACTGTGTAGTTGACGGAGGAGATGAAGTCACCACAAGGTACTCCGTCTGCCTGTACCATGGAGAAAGCCGGTCCTAGCTGCGGTGGAGGAGCCGCTAGGAAGTAAGCCACCTCGCCGGAAAATGCATTGCCGCTGGCTGCTGATCGGAAGGAGTCGGCCTCGCAGTTGCTTCGAGGAGATGCTGCCGTTGATCGCCGGAGATCAACGAACGCAGGCGCTTCCGACAGCTAGGGTTAGGTCTCCGATCGGTTTGGAAAAAAATAAAAACTCAGAAAAATATCAAGAAGTGAGGAGTCTCTCTCCCCACATTGGTTTTAACAAAGAAAGGAAGTGTAATTTACACAAAACCCCTCCCACAAACGACTTTCTGCAATAAAACCCTCCCCCTTTTCGGATATTACAAAAATGCTGAAAAATCAGTTAAAAACTTTTTGAAAAAAAATAAGGGGACCACAAGCTGGTTGTAACAACTTTTTAAAATTTGAAATTGCTCCTAATTTATCCCACCAAAATATAAATCACCATTTTAAAACAAAAAAACTTATTATTTGTAAATTAATCATCAATATAAAAAATCAAATTATTCCCAAAACAGGGAGGTGGAGTTACAATACTGGCTCAGGGGTTCCAAGTGGTAGCCTCAAGGATGTCTGATGGAAGCACTAAGTGTATGCACGGACTAGTTCTTTTTCTTTTTGGGCAATGTTCATGAGGGAGGACATTGTCACATCCATTCTTCCATCATAAAATCACTAAATGAAAAGACACTTGAGGTCGTCGAAGGAGGAGGTAAAGTTGTTAAGGTGACTACAGAACCATTCATAATCCACCCCATGTAATGCTACAACGAACAAGTTCTTGATCAAGGCATCGTCCCATGGCAAGTGCCTCATCGTGGACGCAAAATACGTCAAAAACCAATTAGAAGATTCTTTTATGTCAAAAGGGGTCAAGGACAGTGGCTTGTATTTGGAAGGGTAAACTATATTGTTCCACTCAGGAGGATATGGCTGCCGATTTCCAAGTTTTTGGAGAACTTCTCGCGTGTCCTTGGCATCAGAACAAGGCTGCAACTCCCTAAGAGCTTCATGTACATCCTTCGATACTAGAGAAGCAGACGACTGAGGCAAGCCAAGGTTATCGGTCATGAGAGAAACATAAGAGGGTGCATTGGATTTCCTATTGGTACCCGGATCTTGGTTTATTGGAGTGGGAGCCTTTAGTGGCAATCTATCATTAAGCTCCAAAATTACCTGGGTTAGAGCTTGCAAAGACTGACTCAACGTTTAGAGTCTGCTTCGAGAGTCTCAATACGTTGCTGGTGATTCACTGCTTCCTCCATTGTCATCCCCTGTTATATACACTGACATTAAATGACAAAAAGTGGACAGGATGGTGGATCTCTCACTTTCTTCCTCGAACCCTTGAGCTTCGCTATCATGGGGGAAGACGGGAAAATTGACGTCATCTGCAGAATCTATATGATAGCTACCCCTAGCAAACTGAGGATAGGTACCCCCACACCAGTCAGTGTCAGTTCCATGAAAAGCTTCGTCTTCTTAGAACGAAGGGTTATCATGGATCATTGGGGGATTGCTACCCAAGCTTACATTGCAGATGAAATAACGTTCTCCCCCGAGGAAGACTTGCTTTTTCACCGAGTGTGTTAATTCCCCAGTGTTGGGTACCGCTAGCATGTTGCCTCGAGGCTGGCTCTTTGGTGCATTGACTGAGACAGATGGATTTTTTGCTTTGGAATTCCTCCGAACCGAAGGTAAATTCCAAGTAGAATGACACGACGCAATAGAAAGTTCTTCCTCGTCTTTAACTGGTACCCTCTTTCTAAGATACTGTCGGATTGGTGCAGCTAGTTGCAGTCGTTAGAATTCTGACTATCTAGGTAGAGAGACTATTATTTTGGTATAACAAAAATTGATAATAATGTTAGCAAAAGTATGTCCTAAAAAAGGCACAATGTGCATAACGGTTATCTCCCTTGCTTTGCACTTGTGACTAATCATGTCACATAAATCGAGCGAAAGAAGTTTCACAGTTACACCCACTTCATGCGTACGACTAAGCTGAGTGCTTGGGTGTGTTTGTGAGTGGTGTGTTCCTAGATCTGGTTCCAGTGCATGAGATACGCCCAGATCATTGGTGGAAGACTTGTCATGAGACAGACCTAGTCCATGCGTGCAGCCAAGCTTTGTGTATGGGTTTGTCAATACAACTTTTTCTTATTGGCTTTGTTCTAGCACATGTGATGCGCCCAAGTTACAGAAAAACTTTGAGAACTGATCCAATTATGTCATAGATGCGGTTGGGTTAGTTCTGTACAACCAACCATCACCTGCGCGCACCATGGTTAGTACTGCATTTCCAGCACCATGCGCTACCTTGGAGACATCTTTGGCCTCGTGGCTGGGGCCAAAAAGCTGGGCACCCTGTGGCTCACAGTTACTTTACACAGGCACATAATTTGTGCCCTGTACAACAGGAAGCGCATCTTTAGTGAATTGAGGGTGAGCACAGCGACCTTAGGTACCCATGCCTTGTGCATTTTCTTAGGCTTTGTCGGCCTAGAAGAGGGGCTTGTGACATCTCTGGAGAGTAGATCTTCAAAAGCTTGTTAGCAAAATGTACGACCAATATTTTTTGAGAAGACCCAAGCAAGTTGTCGTCGGACTACGTTACTACCTTCTTATCAGAGGAGAAGCATGTCCCCAGTCGAGTCACCAGTTTGTTCGCCATGGACAAAATTTATACGAACCTTTTTATGATTGATAGAGAAGAGTACAAAAGAATTCCTAAAAGAAGATTTACGTACAACTAATTCTGAGGAAGTATGGCGATGGAGATCAAATTCTGCAGTGTTTCCTTTACTCCATTGAGGATCTAACAGCGAGATGAGAGAAAATTGCAAGTCTTCTGTTCAGCGGCAAAGTGGACGACAATTCGGCTCTCTGAAGTTTGCTCCAACTCTCTGAATATCGGGGGGCCTGAAATGAAGGAAGGCTCCTCTTATATATAGAAATCTTAGAAAAATCCATCCATGTGAGTACATGCGATGTGCGCATGGATTTTGGCACATAGAAGCGTTGTGTGCATGAATTTTGTCGCCATGTGGCATTTCTGAATAGAATACAGTTACAACAATGTGCATATGGCCTAAATGACTACTATGTGACCGTACTTGGGATGTAGTTGTTGCCGAGATCTGGGGTGGTTAATACAGGTCATAGGCATGATTCACTCTTGGGCACGTGGCACGTGTTGATGGCTCAGAGATCTCGTTCGTTGGAACAAAAAGATTTGATATGCATGAAAGATTCAGCGCATAGGCGGACTATGGCACATGGCTTATGTGGCACAAACGGGAGATGGTCGGATCAAGTCATGTGGAACTACACAGCTGTAACTGACAAAAGCAGTCATAATTATTGTGACGTAAGCACTAACATATGTGTTTGCCATTCATTATCAACACAAGTACTACAGAGGAACTAGATTGATTGCAAACTTTGAAAGTACAATAGAGATCCTAGAAAGAAATCCTAGGAAACAATCTAAGTACAATTTGTTTAGATTTGATTCTGGAGGGTGACGGTGCAGGCTCGGGAGAAGTATAGTAACTCTTTCTTACTCCTTGGACAATCAGACACAATCTTTGCTCTTGAGGAAATTGCCAGCCTTTTGTATGGGTGTTGTACCCTGCTATTTATAATGATTTCGGAATGAAGCATATTTTGGGCCGCATAGATGGTCTCGTGGCCACGTGGCTGTAACAGCACACGAAGACTCGGTCTTTGGCCGCCAGCTGGTGATTTGTTGAGATTTCTTTATTGCAGCAAATCTATTGGGTTGAGACTTCGTCAACTTGCACATGCTCTATCTATTTGAGACAACAAATGAGGGGCCGCATAGAGCTTGGGACATTTTAGACCGCATAGGTCTTCTTTGTCCTTTAGTGCTCGGCCATGCTGGGCTGCAGAAGACTCATGCGGCTCAGGTCGTAGTCTCCCTTAGCCACTTGTCCCACCAGCAGTTCTACCAGTTCGTATGAAGTTTGGAGACTTTTTGGCCGTACAGATCCTGCATTCTGGGCCGCATAAGGCTCATGCGGCTCAGGTCACAGTCCCTCTCAGCCACGTATCCCACCAGCAGTGCCACCAGTTCGCATGAAGTTTAAAGACTTTTGGGTCGCATAGATCCTGCATTCTGAGCCGCATAAGGCTCATGCGACTCAGGTCGCAGTCCCCCTGGCCGTATGACACCCCTGCGGACCATGTCTCAGATCGCATGAACTCTCAGACACGTGGGCCCTATGTCTAGTAACATGACACTTCTTATCTTTTTCGAAAGGTCACGTCTTATCTTCATCTTTTTATCAGGATGAGTCAGAGTTGTCAGCTTTGTCAGAGGTATCAGCTTTGTTAGAAGGGATCATGCAGCTGATCAGCTTTGTCGCATAAGCAGCTCTTCCTTCTACGGTCCGAATCAGTTTGGTCGTATTTTAATATAATCAATTTGTTTGAGACAGTAATGATGAGCCGCATGGAATTTTGGACTCTTTGGACTGCATAGTTTGTCATGCGGCTCTTCTTCCTGTGGACCAAGTTATCCTGGCCCAGAGCACCCATGCGGTCAGCTTTGTTTTGTAATATGATCGAACCCCATTTTTCCATGCTTCTACAAGACCCCTTTCAAAGTTTTTAAATTGCAAATTTGGAATACTTTGAATAAGAAGCATGGAGATATGTCAAGCCGCAGGGAGGCTTCGAGCCATGGGGAGACTTCGAGCCGCAGGAAAATTTTGAGCCACAGGGAGATCACATCCAGGCTATCCAGCTGTCACTACTGCATTTAATGCTCTGATTCAGTTTTGGATTTGGGGCCACCTTTTTGGTTACAAGGGATAGAATTCCAAGATTCATCATTATCTCTTAGTGGATACGAGAATCGAAATGGCATATATCAGTTTACGCTCTTTTGAAGACCTATAAATATGGGTCATACTGCGGAGAGAGAGCTTCTCTTTTTTTCTTTCAACGTCTCCTCCTTCGGCTTTATCATCTTCGTCGTCCTTTCTACTCTAGTCAGCCATGGCTCTAAAAGCTTCCAAATCGACCGGCATTGTGGTCAAAGGGAAGGGACCTGCCTCTCCGTCAAGAGCTGCAGACTCTCCCCCCGTTCATCCCCACGCGCAACCCCCTATTGAGGGTAAGGATGGTAGGAGAATGATGACTTGAATTTAAATGACCATGTCGCATTCTTTATGCACAGCCTTTCACGATCCGCTATCCAAATTATTGGGCCAGGCCGAGTCATGTCCAACCTACGCTTGAGATAAAGCGTAGTAAGCAGTTCTAAAGACAAACAATAAATGATCAAAGTGTGCTAATAGTTCTATATGTCATATTGAGTCAGAAATATTCCAAACACAAAAGTTATCTCGTATATAAATATGTTTCGAATACAAAGTCGAGACATAAAAGTAGATACAGGACCAGTATCAAAATACATAGTCTAACAACATGACTACTTTCAAAAGACCCGAGTAACTACACAAACTAGACGAGTTTCTCTGCAGGTACATCCTCGTAAGGTAAAGTCTGATCCTCGACGGCAACTCCATAATAGGAATCACATAGCAACTCCTCCTCGGAAAGTATACCTAGAATGTTATCCTGTCAGGACGGAAGCAAGTATTGATTCTAACAAACTAAATATACTAAGCATAAAATGAACTGAAGTGCAATAAACAGGAGTCATGGCTTATCATGGTTTATTTGGTTTCTAGATACATTTTATCATGGCAACATATATTTTTTCTAAAGTTTAAAACTGTAGCATGTACGTGCTCGATCAATAGGTAAATAGGATGTACAGTGGTAC
>JANAVB010036019.1:10223499-10244153 GCA_029216955.1 Iris pallida
AAGCCTGACTGAATGTCTAGCGCCATCATCTGTATCACCGATCCTGGCCGAACTATCTCGATACCGAACTTCTCCAGATCTTCCTGTAAATGTCGATCTATCATCAGATACCATGCCATCGAATGCCTGTTCAGCGCATCCGCCACCACATTTGCCTTTCTGGGGTGATACTGTAAATCGATGTCGAAGTCCTTCATCAACTACAACCTTCGTCTTTGCCTCATGTTCAGCCCCTTCTACGTGAACAAATAGTTCAAGCTCTTGTGGTCAGTAAAGATTTCCACTCGCTCTTCGTATAAGTAGTGTTTCCACAACTTGAGTGCAAAGATCACCGTAGCTTGTTGGCCCATTGGTCATATGGTCAACCTAATTTTAATAATTGATCAAACTCTGTCTGGATATACGAAGCTAGTTGGGACATCTCGGATTCTTGGACATGATCAACATTGGCTATCCACTCCATTCAAGACCGAAGATCTGTTTGCCTACTCGAGTCTGTAATTCCTTATGCAATGTATTTTTTATTTTATTTGAGTCTAGGAATATGTTGTACACCGAGTCGTACTGGCAAATAGGCTATCCCTAAATGAGTTCAAAATGTTTTTAAAATGACCTCTCAAAAAGGTTTACAAAAAGGTTTTCAAAAATTACCAAAAGCTTTTTCAAAAACCCTAACTAAACCTTGACTTAACCCTGACAGGACTCGGACCGAGTTCAGCCAGAGTTCGGCCAGAGTTCGGTTGGTGGCCGTTGTGATTTTGAATCTTTGGAACTTGGTCCTCCTGCAGTTACGGATTTGACCGAGATTTGCTCAAAGAGTTCTGCCCGAATTCTGCCCGAATTCTCAGCTGATCATCCTGTAGAGATATTGTTTCTAGTGTTACATTTATTTCACAGCTAGAACCCAAAACTATTGATGAAGCATGTAGTGATAGTTTTTGGATAGATGCTATGCAAGAGGAATTAAACCAATTTGAACGGAATCAAGTTTGGGAACTTGTTCCCAGGCCTATTGATCGTCCGGTCATTGGCACCCGTTGGGTATTCCGAAACAAACTGAATGAGAATGGTTTAGTGACTCGTAATAAGGCTCGACTCGTAGCTCAAGGATACAATCAAGAAGAAGGTATCGACTACGATGAGACTTATGCCCCAGTTGCGAGATTAGAATCCATTCGCATGTTATGTGCATTTGCATGTTTTCATAATTTCAAACTTTTTTAAATGGATGTGAAGAGTGCTTTTTTAAATGGCTTTATAAAGGAAGAAGTTTTTGTAGCACAACCTCCAGGTTTCACAGATTTCAAAAAGCCAGATCATGTTTTCAAGTTGAAGAAAGCCTTATACGGTTTAAAACAAGCACCTCGTGCTTGGTATGATCGTTTAAGTTCTTTTCTACTTGACAACAGTTTTTTAAAAGGCAAGGTTGACACTATACTGTTTATTAAATCTTTTAATGACAAGCTGCTTTTAATTCAAATCTATGTTGATGATATTATATTTGGATCTACTGATGAATCTCTGTGTCAAGAATTTTCTAAGTGTATGCAGAATGAGTTTGAGATGAGCATGATGGGAGAGCTAGAATTCTTTCTCGGATTGCAAATCAAACAAACTGATAATGGGACATTCATAAATCAAGCCAAGTACGCAAAAGACTTGCTAAAGAAGTTCGATCTGGACAATGTCAAATCTATTGGCACTCCAATGGCAACTTCAACAAAGCTTGATTCAGATGAATATGGCAAGCCAGTCGACACACGTAAGTATCGAGGTATGATTGGTAGTTTACTTTATTTAACTGCTAGTCGTCCAGATATAATGTTTAGTGTTTGCCTGTGTGTACGTTTTCAAGCTAACCCAAAGGAATCACATCTGTCCGCAGTTAAGCGTATCTTTCGATACCTTAAAGGCACTTCTTCTGTTGGCTTGTGGTATCCCAAAACTAAGTCCTTTGACCTTATTGGTTATTCGGATGCAGATTTTGCTGGATGCAAAGTTGATAGAAAAAGTACAAGTGGCACATGTTATTTCTTAGGCAAAGCTTTAGTCTCTTGGTTTAGTAAAAAGCAAAATTCTGTAGCCCTATCAACAACAGAGGCTGAGTACATCGCCGCAGGACGTTGTTGTGCTCAGATTTTGTGGATGAAACAAACCCTAGAAGACTATGATTTATTTTACATACATATTCCTATTTTCTGTGATAACAGTACAAGCACTATTAATTTGACTAAGAATCCAGTATGTCACTCTCGTACTAAACATATCGAGATTAGACATCATTTTCTTAGAGATCATCATCAAAATGGAGATATAAACCTTGTGTACATAGATACTGAAAATCAACTAGCTGACATCTTCACTAAACCTCTAGCGGAAGATCGTTTCAATTATTTACGTCGAGAATTAGGAATTTTGGACGTCAATAATATTAATTGATTTTGTTTTATGATTATATATCATTATGCAAAAACTGTGTTAGAAACAAGCCAATAAAGAGTTTGTCTGTCACCACAACTACGGTCGAAGCGAAGCGGTACTTAAGAGTTCCCCGGTGAACCTCGGCCAGCTGAGACAGTACTCCTACAGCTAATCTGAGACAGTTGCTGTGTAACAACTTTTAATTCATAAACTAATATTAATTATGTTAATTGAAGGCTAAAATAACTAATCTTTGAATTAAATATTTGAAATGAGACAATGAAAAGAGTGGCAAAATCAACTTTATAGAACCCTAGGCGAATTCGGCCAGAGCTCTGACCGAATTCGGCCCGAGTTCGGTTGAGGGTGTCTGGTTATATATACAGAACCCGAGCAGCCCTTCTTCTTCATTGCTTTCAAACTATTTCAAACAGCAGCAGCAGCCGACCCGAGCATCAAAACCCTAGTTCTTCACCACCCTATTCCATCCAATCCAAGTGGTGAAATCTCTCCAAAATTTGGAATCGTGCGGAGATCGTCGTTCTCTACGATATATCTTGATTTTGTGAGGTATAACTCCATCTCTCTCCACCTTTCAATTAGTACATTTTTTCTAATTTGTACATATGGCACCTAAATTTAATCCATCTAAGAGGAAGAAGATGACCCCTAGTGAGGAAGGGTCATCTTCGCATCCACATACGAATTCACTCTTTTTGCCGGTCCAAACGAGCGACGGTGCGTTCGACGGGTTTTTCTTTCAAACCCTCGACTAAGCCCTACTGTGGTATGGTAATTTTTCTATGCGATCCATATGCACAGGCGCTCCAGTCAAAAGGACTGTATTTCCTGATCATCGTCATTTGTTTGAGGCATTAGGGTTACACTTATTTGTTAAAATATGTTTTCCTATAGCAACTAATGCCATTAGATTATTTTATTGCAATCTCATATTAGACACTTTCAATGTGAGCACACGTGTTGGAGGTATTGATATCAATTTCAATGATAGCCTCTTAGCGGAGATCTTTGGTATCCCTAACGAAGGTGAACCGCTAGTCAATATCACTGATTTTGACTTTCCCGAAGACACGACACTCGGAAGCTTCAAAGCGGAACTCTGTGCACCTGATAGAGTACGCTCTGGAAAGTTCAAGGCTAACAACCTGAACTTGTTTAACTATGAATTGCATCGTATCATCTATTCCACTATTCTTCCAAAATCCACTTCAAAGGATGATGTGACTTCTCTTGAGCTGTCCGCCATATACCACATTCTTAAGGGGATTCCATTTTCTGCCCCTAAGACCATGATTCAGATGATGGGTCGTTGTCGTACAAGAGATAGAAATCTCTCTTACGCGATGATTCTCCCACGCATCTTTCAGCGCTTCGATATCGATCTGTCGACTTGTACTCAGGACCTTGAGCCCAAGTTTCTTTAGTTATCTCGTCGTAGCATGACTGCTACAACTCCACCTACGGCTCCTCCTACTGCACCTCCTCCACCACCTCATCAGTACGCCATGACATTTGAGGGCATACATCAGCATTTATCTGCTTTGCACGTCTCGATGACGGACATGGCTCACGAGCGTGAGTTCTGCGACGTCACCCGTTATCAGGCGATGGCAAACTCCTTGGCTGATCTTCGTTTCGCTCAGACTGGTCATTCAGCCGGTTCCATCCCTCGAGATTCAACTTTTTTGGGTTACCGCTGCGAGGATGAGGCTGTCCATGCCTACTTACAGCCAGGTAATGCCTATGATTGGTATCGTGCACCTCGTGACTACGTTGGTGAGTTCTATACTGGCGCCCCTACTCATCCCTCTGGCGCTGGTACTTCTGGTGCTGGTCCTTCAGGACATGCTGGTCGAGCTGATGTTGGTGATGACGAGGATAGTGATGAGGAGATATGATTTGATTTTTTAGTGACATTTTATTGTACACTTGGAAATGCTCCAACATTCCAAGTTTTTATCAGTATTTCTTTTATCAGTACTTTCTAGTTATTATCAGCACTTTGTAGTTTTCTTCAATACTGTTATCATTCATGGACATGTTTATGGTGTTTCAGTTATGGCATTTCAGTTTATTTTAGCACTTTGTTTTAATTATTAGCACTATCTCTTTATACTGCTTCTTCATTACAAACTGCCTATGAAATAGCATGCCTAAGATTTTTTTGTTCTTGAAACAATACATGCCTGTTATGCTAATCTGTAGAAACAATACATGCTGTAATGTGTTTCTCAAATTTTTTTATGCCTTTTATATGTTTTCTCACTACTTGTTACTTATGCATTGATTGCGAGGGAGCCTTCTCTTTTGCAATTATTTTGCTAAGTGACAAAGGGGAAGAAAATTAAAGATCTAACATTTCTTTTGAGATAATACAGGATATGAACAATTTCTACTTTTTGATATTTTTTGAACAAGCTTAGCTTAATGTTATATCAATCATAGTTTGTCAATTATCAAAATGGGAGAGATTGTTGGCCCATTGGTCATATGGTCAACCTGATTTTAATAATTGATCAAACTCTGTCTGGATATATGAAGCTAGTCGGGACATCTCGGATTCTTGGACATGATCAAGATTGGCTATCCACTCCATTCAAGACCGAAGATCTGTTTGCCTACTCGAGTCTGTAATTCCTTATGCAATATATTTTTTATTTTATTTGAGTCTAGGAATATGTTGTACACCGAGTCGTACTGGCAAATAGGCTATCCCTAAATGAGTTCAAAATGTTTTTAAAATGACCTCTCAAAAAGGTTTACAAAAAGGTTTTCAAAAAGGTTTTCAAAAATCACCAAAAGTTTTTTCAAAAACCCTAACTAAACCATGACTTAACCCTGACAGAACTTGGACCGAGTTCGGCCAGAGTTCAGCCAGAGTTCGGTTGGTGGCCGTTGTGATTTTGAATCTTTGGAACTTGGTCCTCCTGCAGTTGCGGATTTGACCGAGATTTGCTCAAAGAGTTCTGCCCGAATTCTGACAGAAGTCTGCCTTTGGAACTCCTATAAATAGAGAAAGATTTCGATCATTTCAATTCACTCATTCACTTTTAATCTTCTCTCTATCTAAAGCTTTCAGTCTTCTAAAGAGTTTTTCTAGAGCTTTCAATTTCAGATCCCAAGCCAGTTACAATCCTCTAGTCAATTTGCCAGTGCGGTACGGTCTAGAAGTTTCTGAGAGATTGTAATCAGAAGGCTTGATTGAAGAATACCTCTTCACATTTGAAGTTGGATGAGTTCTTCGTATCAAAGCTCGCGTTGTAGAAGTTACAAGGACTTCGTAAGAAACTTACTATTTTTCCAATAGTGGATTCAACTGGTAGCAAGAGTTCTACCGACTGGATTAGTCCTCAACAGAGGGATACCATTATACATCGCTGTCTTTGCGTTTGCACTCTTAACTTTTCCTTTACATTATGTTAGTTGTAATTAATATTCTGTGATTGTGCTGCTAACATTTTTAATTAGCATTTTTCCGCTACCAACTCTATTCACCCCCCCTCTAGAGTATTACGCTTTACTATTTCGTTCCTACACAGCTAACTCTAAGTCGTGGGTAGGATAGTTCCGCTCATAAGTCCGTAATTACCTAGATGCATAAGCAATTACTTTCCCGTGCCGTTGTAGGACACATCCTGGCCCCTTTTCCGAAGCGTCGCTGTAAATAGTGAAACCCCCAGATCCTAAAGGTAATGTCAGAACTGGGGCGGTCATCAGCCTCCTATTTAGCTCCTTAAATGCTGTCTGGCAGTCCTCTGACCAGATATACTCTGCGTCCTTCCGCGTCAACTTTGTCATCGGTTCAGCTATTCTAGCAAAGTCCTGGACAAACTTCCTATAATAGCCTGATAAACCCAAAAAATCTTTAATCTCTGAAACTGACGTCGGAGCCTTCCATGTCTCTACGGCAGCAATCTTCATGGGATCCATTGAGATCCCCTCTCCAGTGACTATATGACCGAGAAACTCCACTCGGTCTTAAAAGAACTCGCACTTCGATAATTTGGCATACAACCTCTCCTGCCTCAGAATCCATAAAACTGTCCGTAAGTGCTCTACGTGCTCCTCCGGCGTCTTCGAGTATATTTTAATGTCATCGATAAATACTACGACGAACTTATCCAGATACTGGTGAAATGTTTTACTCATCAAGTTCATAAAGACAGCTGGCACATTTGTTAGACCAAATGGCATCACCAAAAACTCGTACTGCCCGTACTTCGTGTTGAACGTCGTCTTCTGGATGTCTATATCCCTAACTTTTACCTGGTGGTAACCGGATCTCAAATCTATCTTGAAAAATACCTTTGCCCCACTCAACTGGTCGAACAAATCATCTATCCTGGACAGAAGATATTTGTTCTTAATGGTGATGGTATTCAACGTCTGGTAGTCAATGCACAACTGGACTGTACCATCCTTCTTGGGCACAAAAAGCACTGGTGCTCCCCATGGAGAAGCACTAGATCGAATGAAACCCTTTTTCAACAGGTAATCAATCTGCTCCTTCATCTCTACGGCCTCCTTGGGGTTCACTCTATAGCAAGCCTGGGATACTGGTGTTGAACCCGGTACTAAATCTATAGTGAACTCCACATCTCTATCAGGCAGAAGTCCTGGAAGATCCTCAAGGAATAAATCCATAAACTCCCTAATGATAGGATGTGGTGGTGCTAACTCCCCAACTGTCGCACAACAGTTAGGCTCTAGGCTGATCTCCGGCCATGTCCTCCTGACACTAAATGGTGCCGGGCCCGGAGGACTGAAAAGAATACTACCCTCATGACAGTCTATAGCTGCGTGAGCATAGCTATGCCAGTCCATCCTCAATATGATATCATACCCGGGGAGTGGCATCACGAAGAATCGTCCCCCAAACTCTTTTCCAGCTATAGTAATAGAGCATCTATAGATAGCCCTAATGGGTACTGGTCCGTCTTCCGTTATTACCCTACTCATCTTCTCGATAGGTGTAGCTACTAATTGGTGTTTATGCAAAAACTCTAATGACAGAAAGCTATGCGATGCACCAAATCAAATAAGCATAGAACTAGAAAAGTATACAAATAAACATGACCTGTAAGGACGTCGGCCAAATAATCTGGCTCCGAAACCTGCTCTGGTTCATCCTCAAGAACCAGACTATAAGCCATCCCCTGGGGTCCCTTCTGCTGCTGCAGATGTTGTCCGAACCTCTGCTGCTGCGTCGGAAGCGGCAGTCATCTATATGGTGGTCCGGTACCTAGTACTCTCGCTATTGGGCATTCCCGGAGCTGATGGGTGATAGACCCGCAAGCTAAGCACTGCCTCAACCTCTTCCTACAGATGAAAGCGTCATGGCCTGGCCCCCTACAGAATGAACATACAGCTCCCTTCTGCTGTTGTGGTCCTGGGGCTCTAACTGACGGGGTTGGGTGATGTGGTGTGGAAGGACGGTATGTCTGCTGGTGCGACGCCAGTGCTCTCGGCTGGAAAGCCTGACGCTTGGAAGGTCCATCGTGGTGTACGGAAGCCGACCTCTTGTAAGATAGAAGACACTCCTCTTTACTCTGGGCCAACTCTAGGCTCTGGTAGTAGTCGGTCGTCCCATTTGCCACTAAGAGAATGCCAATGTCTGGGACTAGACCATGGCAAAACCTATGCGTCATCTCTTCTGGGTCTGCAACCAGACTAGGAGCAAAACGACTCAAACGACTAAACTCTGCTGCATACTCGTCAACAGAACGGTTCCTCTGCTGGATTTTCTGGAATTGTAGCCCCATGGCTACTCTAGCGGTGGTCGAAAAGAATTTCTTCTTGAACTGGATCTTGAACTGATCCCATGTGGCTCTTCCTCTCGCGAACAATGGCTCATTTCTGAACCATCTCCTGCCAAGTCTGTCAGCAGAAATCCTGCTACCTCGACCTGAAGGTCACCCGGCAACCTAGCTCCAAGGAGCTTCCTCTATACCGAGTCTAGCCAGACATCTGCTACTATGATGCCCTCAGTCCCTATGAACTCCCTGGGGTTCAAACCCATGAAGTCCTTGATGTTTTCCGCTCTCTGCCGTGGCTCTACCGGTGGTAGGACTATGGTACGCTACTCAGAATGCTCTATGCTCTGGCGGAGTAGGGTGGTCTGCTCCTGATGGGTCGATAGGAACCCTGGATCAAAGTGAGCAGTTGGTTCCCGTCGAGAGTGACGAAAGCATGGGCAGGTATACTAATAGGTGGTGGTGGAAGTATCGGGTCCTGCTGGGACTGTGATGTGGAAGGTGGTGGAGGCATCTGGGTTGGTGGATTTGTGGAGTGGGGTGATATGGTAGGTGGAGGTGGAGGTGCATCGGTCAACTGGTCAACCGACTGGATAGAAAGTGTGCCATTCTCAGGTGCGGCATACTGGGATGAGCGGGTAAGCACCATCTAATAAGTAAAAGAACTTATAAGGACTCTTTTAAGTAAACAATCATAAACAACAAGAAAGTCTAATTTGTAACAACGAGCACATGATGTGATGCGTTTCCTATGTTGCAATCCTAGTAATCCTCTAGGTGTTCTAAATGATATTCCTAGTGTTATCTAGTTATCCTAAGTTCCTAATTGCAGGCATGCTTGGTACAATGACGTAACCAAACAATTTAGTCAGGACCTACATGGGCCACCACTAAAAACATGTCACGATCCGCTACCCAAATTGTTGGGCCGGGCCGAGTCATGTCCAGCCTACGCTTGAGATAAAGCGTAGTAAGCTGTTCTAAAGACAAACAATAAATGATCAAAGTGTGTTAATAGTTCTATATGTCATATTGAGTCAAAAATGTTCCAAGCACAAAAGTTATCTCATATATAAATATGTTCCGAAATACAAAGTCGAGACATAAAACTGGATACAGGACCAGTATCAAAATACATAGTCTAACAACATGACTACTTTCAAAAGTCCCGAGTAACTACACAAACTAGACGAGTTTCCCCGCACGTACATCCTCGTACGGTAAAGTCTGATCCTCGACGACAACTCCATAATAGGAATCACATAGCAACTCTTCCTCGGTAAGTATACTTACAACATTATCCTGTCAGGACGGGAGCAAGTACCGATTCTAACAAACTAAATATACTAAGCATAAAATGAACTGAAGTGTAATAAACAGGAGTCATGGCATATTATGGTTTATTTGGTTTCTAGATACATTTTATCGTGGCAACATATGTTTTTTTTAAAGTTTACACTACAAGAAATGTAGGTTTCCGTGACAAGTAATTTGTGACAAGTGTCAAACTTGTCACTGAATGGGATATTTTTGTGACAAATAATTTTTGTTGTCACTCATAATTTGATTTTGTGACAACAGTTTTTTTTCCGTCACACAGTTAAATCATTTAGTGACCATATTTTTATTGGTCGTCACTTAATATTGTCACTGAAATAAAATTTAAATTTTATACTTATGTCATAGACAAGTTATGTATGATAAGTGAAAATACTTATCACTTAAGGGTTTTTTATAGCTACAAGAAAATATTATTATCACATAAAAGTATTGGCCACAAGATTAAAATTTTATTCTTGTCACTTAAAATTTTCTTTTAGTTACCAAATAATTGTTTGTCACACAAAAGTATTAGTCACAAAGAAGAAATTTATTTCTTGTAACAAAAACTTAAAGTAATTTTAAAAAAAATTAAATAAACAAAATATTCTGATTTTGATACTAGTTTGACATTAATATTAAATTGTAACTGGATTTGACTATACCAACAAAAAACTCTCATTTGCGACAATCTTTTACGAGGGTTCTCGAAAAAAGTACAAATCACCAAAATGGACGATTTGCAACAGTTAGAGTTGTCCAACAATGACGTATTAAAATCGTCGTTGTATTTTTGACGGATTACAACCGTTGTTTAACATCAAAACTTATTCATCAAAAAAGTAAACTTGAATTCGACGGATTAAAATTGTTATTTAATTTGCAGTTTTTTGTTGAAATTTTTGGCTCCCTAATTTATTAAAAAAATTGGCTCCCAAATTTTTATCCAAATTCGTGCCCCTCCCGCTGGAACCTTCAAAACTTTTTTTTTCTCCACTTTTCTTTTCATTTCTCCCTCTCAAAACTTCTTACAAAACGCTCGTCCCCTCCCGCTGGAACCCTGCCAGAACCCTAGTCCCCTTCCCACCATCAAAAAAAACCCTGATCCCCTTCTCATTTTTTTGCTACCCCTCTCCCCCTTCACCTTCTCCTTATCTTCTCCTCCTCCTCTTCCTTATCTCCACATCTTCTTCACATCGAGGAGCCAACTGCAGAGCCCTACAGTATACATCGGTGGAGGACCAGCAACGTTGTTACCTGAAAGAACCTCGATTCAGAGGTCGACTCGAACACTATAAGGTCTTCCTCATCCATGAGTACATTCCTCCTCTTCTTCCCCTTCCTCTTCAAAAAAAACCTCAACTGGGAAGACTTCGATGTCGTCGACAGGCCGCTGATGTACGCCCATACTCCTTCGATCTTGAAGGTGATGAGATTTGTTAAGATCTCTTTCAAAAAAATTCTTATTATAATTTTCCTTATTTTTGTCGATTTTTTGTTCTTTTTCTTGAAAATAATTCATGGACCCGATGGTGAGAAATTAGTGAATAATTTTATTTTTATAGCCTTAATTTTGTCTTGAAAGAATGATTTTTTCTGAGAAATGATCTATTAAATTGTGAAATTGGGAAGGATTGGTTAGTGTTTGTGAAAACATACCTTAGGACTTGATAATTTCTTTCATTTATTAGAATTTCCTGATGTCAACTCAATTATCAGCATGTGTTGGACAGTTGTACTTTGCCACCGAGAAAGTCGTCAAGCTTCCATTGATGAACTAGAGCTGAAACCAAAGCAAAGGTTGCAGCCGTGTTGAAGAAGGAGGAGATGAAGTGCTTCTTTCAATAAGAAGTTGACGTTTGTTTGGACGATCCAGGTCGGATCTAAGGTCGCCATGTCGAAGGTGTCAGATCTAAGGAACATGGCCTCCTCCTACTCCGGCTATCTCAAAAAGTTGGTCGACCACGACACCTCCCAGGTCCTCAAGGAGGTCGAGGCATTCTAGACATGGATTTTCAAGAGATGCAAGGTGATCTTTCGAGTTCTTTATAATTTTTTGCTTATTCATTTGTTTGTTATGTATGTGATTTTATTATTCTCCACCTCCGATATTAGCTGGATATGTTGGCTTTCTTAGGCTGCACACAGGGTTGCACTAAGGAAGAGGTAGAGGAATTGTCAAGAATGAGGTAAAAAAGTGTCCTTTGACACCAGACAAGACACCCCTCATCTTTAGGGCATTGGCTATCAATTATTGTATCACCATATACAATGCAGCTGTTGAAATTTATAATGGCTCTAAGAGAATGGCTCAAGTTTCTGAATTTTATTATACCAGAGCTACAAACTTGCTAAAGAGTTTGCTAGAGCCTTTACATAACGCACCATTATGTAGGCTCATCATCAGGCTTATTGGAAGTAAGTCTATAAAGTCATGCTAAGGGTCATCATCATATTTACATTGTTAAGGGTCATTATCACATTTACATGTCTGACATTTAAATATACATGAATTGTTTCAAAGTTATATGCAATTTAGGTCTTACATGCAAGTCTCAATATCAGTTTGATGTTGTTGTTACTAACTTGATGATTGTTCAAAAATTTATTTATCTTTTCGCTAACAAATAACAGGCTCATCATTTATTACCATAAATGACCCTTGGTGTATACTTGTGTGTATCATCCTGTATTTCTTACTTTCCATGTTTATAGGCTGAAACTAATCCTAATTTTGATATGGTGTGGTTCTCTACATGGATGTAGATTTGTTTCTCAGTGGAAATAAGTAAAGTTCTCATTTTATCAAAGCAAATTTGGTTTACCATACACATCCAGTAACTAGACAAAATATAGTGATATCACTAAGGTGCAATATTTAAACATAGAAATTTACATTGCTTGCATCCAAACCAATATCCTATGGTACTTAAATGAAGTTTTAAGTACCGATAGATCAACACCGTTGAAACTAGGAAAACTAACGTCAGAACTACCAAAAACCGATACACATTGGAGGGGTCCAAACTGATAACGAAACTGATACTACAGACTTAAGTACATTGATTACTAGTTAAAAATCAATCCATAACAAAAATTTTGGGCTAAACCAAAATCTTTGTTGTGTTCCCTATTACCAGAGTAAATTGCCATACCTATCCAGCTCTCATGTACACATAAAATCTTAATATGTGATTTTATGGTTTTTTTTAATCTTCTAGTTTTACTAGCTCCCCTGGTTTTTATAGCATTTACTTCTCTACGAGTTAGGATCATGCAAACTTTTTAATTCTGTAGTCTTACGGGTAAGGACACGATATGGATATTGGATACGGACATTTTCAGAAAGGTACGACATATTCACCTATCTTATAATAATAGTGATGCGGATATGGATAAGTACCTGATACAAACATTTTCATATACGGGTATTGACATGTACTCAGAATATTTTTCCCATGTCCATTAATTAAGCATCTAGCCATATTAAATTACAACCAAGTTGCTTTCTCTTGTGTGACCTTTCCATGCTCTTTCACTTTTAGTCATGTCACTTTTCTCCAGGAATTCAAAATAATAAGTCAACTTCTCTTTAGATTTTATAATAACAAGTATAAGTTAACAATTAACATATAGTATCCCTATATCAAGTTTTATTCAGCCTATTTGAACTGGAACTTAGGAAGCCTTTACCATTAGCTATGATGTTGGTGTCATTATAGAAACCAATAGATATATTAAGCTATTAACACATAGTTTGCCAAGTTGAGATACCAGGGATAGAGAAAAGGCCCTCACATATCACAATAAACCCTTCCCATTTCGAATCCTAACACACTTCATCGGAGAGATTTTTTATCGAACTTTTACCTCCTCACTACTCCAATTTGCAACCACATCCCCCATGTGAAAATCCTGGATCCCGCGTTGCATGTTATAGATGTGTATGTTTGTAGTACCTACCTATACTTGAAAATATGGAAGTTTGTGATGTATGTAGAAACTTAAAACATAGTATATAGGAACCAATATTATAGATCATACTTTTTATTTCCTGTGACTGTATCTCATTCTATGATATTTTTGTTGTTAGTGCTAAATTATTTCAATTTGGCATAGTGCCCTTATATGTCTGAAGAATGCTCCAAATATATGCCTGCAAAAAACATTCATGCATTGACAAGGTTCGATGAAAGCATAGCCAAATGCTTAGTAAACAGATTACAGACCTTTCTATAATACATGTTACTAAATTTTGGATTACTTTTAATTTTCTACATGTACAATGCTCAAAAGTATAATATGATATCTCTATACTAGCCTTGACTATGATTGATGAAGCTAGCCCTTGAGACTTATCTTCCCATAGCTTTCGATTTGATTTTTTTATCCAATAGATTTAGAATAATAACAAAAACCAAAAGAGCAGGGTGAGAAAGAGCTTGACGACTAACTCCACTACTGCATTGTCAGAGGGAAGAAGGCACTAGAGAGTGTCCGGATCAAGATCGGGACAATCGAGCTCGAGAAGGTCTTGATGTGTATCAAAGTTTATTTCTTTTTATTGTTTACTATATTTCTTGATTTAGGAAAATAACAATCAAACATATCGATTTTTGAATGGTCGCTTTTGGTAGACCTTCAAATGGAGGTCCAAAACAACCAAACATCGATTTTTGCAGATACTTAAAACATTGGATAACTTAAGACAATCTGATATGATCTAGATATTCGATATTTAGAACCTTGATATGAAGTAGGAACTGGAGAAATAGATCAATGTTGGTGCTTGTCTTTAATTGACTGAAATAGATCAATGTTTGAGCATGGCAAGATGGGACGAGCTCAACCTTCTATTCCAAAAGACAGGGTAAGCCTTGTTATTGAGGACTGGTATCTTTTCTTCTTGGTAATTGTGTTGTGATCAAAAGTTTCACTGGCTAGCAAATGATGTGTCAATAGTAATGGCTAATTTATAATTGCAGAGCAATTATAACATTTGGTCTGAATGCGCTTCATGGAAGACACCATGTACGGAATGGCGTCTGGGAAGGGGCTTGGAACTCTAGCAATGCTCGGATTTCTTTTATAATTGATTAAATAATTGTTAATTAAAATTTTCCAAGTCTTGCATTCTTAACACAGTGTTAGCCTAGTAAAACCCAAATTATGGAGATCATTTGGTTAGTTTAGTATGACTAAGTTTTCCAATGTTGAAAGTTTTAACTAAGTTTTCCATAATATGCAAACCCCACATCCAATATCGAGATCCTTGTCTCATTTGTATATTGCATTGTTTGATATGTCAGGACATTGTCACATTCCCAGACTTCTTTGATTTGCGTAGTCTATCTTTTGTTGGGAACCCATAGTGCAGCTTATGTAACCATAGAATTGATAAGATAAGTACACATTGTGTTGTTTATAACCATTACTACAACCACGAAGATGAATAAAGAAAATGATTCTAACACTCTGATTTATTGCAAACGAACAATATGTATTATAGGTTGATGTAATGAAGAGAAACAAACAAATTGTTCTACAATAGTTGATATATCAAGCACTTTCAGGGTGATAGGGCTGATTTTGACAAAGATAAACTTTCCATTTCACAGAAATGTATTAACAACGGAAAAGTTAGTTCGACTAATATGGCTTGTGGAGATGAATGTTCATTTCTATCCTATAAATATAGTACATAATCATTTCAATTCTACGCACAACCGAATTTAGTAGCTCAAAGAAGCTTCATGGTCATGATAATGAAAAACAGAGCTCTGATTCCTCGATGTCTCCTAATGAACATGATATGGCTGATGGGAACTCTTCCTCCAAAGAAGCTAAACTTGTATTGAAATCAAAAATTAATAGGGACCTTGATAACACTAAGCTATGTAAGTTCCAAAAACCTGCTGATGAATGTTCATTTCTATCCTATAATATAGTACATAATCATTTTGTAGCAATGATGACCATCTACCAGAAGGTTATGAGGGATGTGATCGTCCATTCATGTCCTTACAAGATTATAGAGTCTGTGCCTTGATTCATGTGAAGTTATTCTTCTTGACAGGTTAATTGATGCTTTTATAAAAAAATTGGTTCTTTAATTTGAAATGACTTGGTTAAACTGCATATTAACAGTTTTTTTTCTGATTTTTACCAACTATGGCCATAGTCAAGGGAAAATGAAGAAGATGCGTTTGACAACCATTTATTTGTACACGTTCTACAAATATATATATATGGCAACGTTGAAATATCTAAGCTACCATATGGTATCATTGGCAACCTTAATTTCAATGACTTATGTGAAAGTTCTCTTCGTTTGTTCAAGAAAACACGCAATTCCAGTGTCGTGTCTATAGGGACCCTACGGTTTGGTGTTTGCAGGCACATATCTGTCCCTATGAAGGTGAACTTTTATGTCCTACACACACTCACATCTTTTCAGCTCATGATAGTAGGCCATGTAGCATCATGTATAGATTTTCATTATTTTTGTACATGAGGCCTGATATTATTTGTATCTGATACAAAACTATGCACTGGTTAATCATTCTATTCTTTTAGTATTTATGTGATCATGCCAAACCTCCAATTCCATGTGAACTTGTAAGAGGCTATCTGGATTTTATGCCACATTCTTGGAATACATGTCTTGTCAAAAAGGTAATTTGTTTGTACATATGGTTGTTGATGCATGCTGCCCAACTGACATAAGAGAGGAAACTGATTTAAAGTACTATTGCAGGTCAGTTTCTGTAGTGTTGATGGTATTTGTTTATGTTTCATTGCTTTTGACACTTGCTTGATTTGGATATTTACTGATATGAGTTTATACTTCTATTTGTACACATAATTAGTTCTTTCTTCTTCAGTCTGATTTTCGTCATTGAGTGTCTTAAAGTGAACATATTCCATGCCTTAATGCTTAAGTTTGTAAGATAGTTGACATTGGGCATATGATAGATTTGTACAAACATGCATGCACATATTCCAGGCTACAAAATTGTATTGAGTGAGGATGCAGTTCTATTGATATGTTGTTTATCATTTATCATCATCACATGGAACCTATGATAAGATTGATAGTACTTTATAACAAGTTTCAAACTTTAAAAGCTCGATTTCAGTATCAGTTTTGGACCTATCCTATGAGTAACGGTTTCAAGCCTTCACAAATTTGGGGGGAATAATTAGTTTTTATTAGTTTGGACGGTTTCAGTAGTTTCTTCGGTTTTGACCGATACTTAGAACCTTTCTTTTGTACAGTAATGTAAGTTTATTGCACTATTTTCTTATATGTTTCCTCACCAAAAACTAGTTTCATTTCAGTCATACCCGATCTCATAGAGGATAAAGCTAGCTAGTTTAAAAATGCCTCTTGTGCT
Organism: Iris pallida; assembly: GCA_029216955.1. NCBI lineage: Eukaryota > Viridiplantae > Streptophyta > Magnoliopsida > Asparagales > Iridaceae > Iris > Iris pallida. Next base: position 10,240,412 of record JANAVB010036019.1, read on the forward strand.
TCTGGTTCATCCTTGTTAGGATAAAAATGATACTTAAAACCCTGTAGTTGGCACATGTTGTTTTTTGACAAAAATTATTTCTGTTACTGCTATACTCATATACATCACTATGTTCTAAATACTTCATCCCAATTCTGGACATAAGGCCCAATTTATATTCATTTCAACTAGAAAAGAATTTTGGGATGCTTGGTCCAAAATCACATTCCGTAGAGACAATCGAAGCATGCATATAGGCAGGAATGTCAGGTTTGTAAATTAAGGCTTATAGTGTGTGCATTGAAGACTATTTTTTGTTGTTTAAAGATTGGAGAAGCTTGCAAAGTGCAAGCATAAGTGAATGCAACAAACTAATGCATCCAATAGAAGAAAGGATCCTGGAGTGTCTTTGTAGTTTATTGATAAATATTCCAATCATCATATCATATGAGGCTTTGTTAAAAGCATACTCTAGATAGATGATGATGAAGATAACCACATATAAACAATAGAGCAGTAGTAGAAATGCTAAACCATAATATTTTATTCTAGCTACCAAAAAATAATTGTAACTTGTTTTATGACTTAGTTCACACACGTTGTGTGATTAGTTATTCAGATTTTGGAAAAGACAACTATTTTTGTCATAGAAGCTAATGGAGCTGAATTCTCAAAATTACGCATTGCTATAGACATGTTTTGTTCATCACCATGCAATGGTTCATTCTATAGTAGAGAAATGATAGACAAATGAACTCATATGACATAGGAAAAGAGCCCTTGTAATTCAATATCTTTGTAAATCTAAGAATGTTACTCTGCAAATGCATCCATGACAATTTTGCACGGGTATTTCCTAGTAGTCGATGATATGCTATCATAATATTGTTTGTTCTCTTTTTGACCTGGTCTTTTAATACCACCTTTAGTGATACGATAAGCGAGTTATTCCTATGGGTAGAAATGTTACAAGGGATTCATGTAACATTTGTAGGACAATATGATAGCTGCTAATTTCAGAGTAAAGACTCTTAATAGAGCCTAAGGCTTTGTTGTCAATGTTTATCGTCTCTTATTTTTATAATTCATTAAAGTAAGTTTATTTCTATGCTTATTTATAATCGAGTGATCATATGCTGAGGTAACCATTGTTTTATATTTCTCTCCGATTTTTGTTTTCAAGTTGAAGATACTGTACTTCTGTAGAAGTTTATAAAAGTATAAAACATCTATTTTGCAAGTGTTTTGTGCACTTAAGTCTCTGATTACTTTTTATTTCTAGAATGAAGCAAGATAGACTTAGGAAGAAAAAAAATCTGATGATGCTTCAGAGATATCATCATGGGTTGGTAAAAGTCGGAGGCTTGATGATAAAAGAAATGCAAAAAAAAAGAGTTGCACGTACTGGAAGAACATGTGAGTAGTCATATGCAATGTTTTGAAGTGTCCGTTTGTTATGTGTGATTCTCTTAATTCTCAGGACAATATTGAAGATGAAAAGGTTGCTACGCACTGTGGAAGTAAGTCTTTGCAATTTATTTTACTATGCTTACTTTGCTCCTTTTTTGTACTTTTACTTTTCATGTTGTTTACGTTTTAGGCTATTTAAGTTGTCTTGTATTTCTATCATGTTAAGAAATACATTTGTTTTTGTTTATTATGCTTTCACTATGTTTTAATTATATTTTTGCTAATTTTTAAGAAAGTGGCTACCTTGATATGGTAATTTCTTATGTATTGTTACACCTTTATATTTATAGTTTACTTATGTCTAAATTATTCTGAGTAAGTGCATGAAGAAATGGCCAACAAGGTTAAGACCCATTATGCTGGTTTATACGTTGCTTTCCAGGGTATGGAGTTTCAACAGTTTATTCAAGAGCATTAATGTGCATGTACATGTGGATATAAAATGGGCCAAGAAAGTGAATGAACTTGTGTGAAAAACAAAGCCAAAGCTATTTATTTTAACTGCAGGTGCTAAAGAGCATGGGAATTCTTTTATTGGCCAGGGCAGTTCATCAACATGCAGTCAGTTTCTTGTGTTTCTTATTTGTTTGAAGCAGTACGCTTGTAGATATCATTTGCATTGTTGAACCAGTTCTGAACTTTCTTCTTTATTAACACTAAATTTTGCTAACAACAATATCAACTTCTCGGGAATCAAAACATTGGTCCTTGAAAAATGAATTGAAGAAGATTTAAATTGGAGGTGAAAATGCCTAACATTGACTGCATCAGAACAGAACAAGCGCCCTCCTACAGACAGTATAAATATTCATGTCACTAAAATAGAATAAATATTGCCTTCGATGATGAAACTGCATCTTCTAATCTTTGCGTGTTTAGAGTGGGTATTATGAAACTCCGCTACTATTTCATACTTTTTAATGTTTTGTGAAATATCATATTTTCTTCATAGGAAGAAGAAATCTTTCGTCTAATTTTTGGATTTGTAGAAACTAGATGTCTGTGTCGTTTTATTCACTGAGATTGACATCTTGCAACAGGATTGATGTATTGCTCCATTCATTAATACATGTGTTGTTTTCACTAACATATTGATATATTGCAATTGGATAATAGTATTTTAATTTTTTTCTGCTTCTCTTTTTACTGGGATACATACATGAGATTGGTACATACGTGAGATTGTTTTCACTGATACATATATGAGACTGATAATACATAGGCAAAACCACACTTGCTTCTAATGCTCCATAGTAAATGGCTTATTTGTGGATAGTAAACACTATAATGATTTGTTAAAAAACAAATTGGTACTTCTTTGTCTGATGTATGGTCAATATCTTAAACACTACAATTTATTTCGATGCACTTATTTCTATCAAAGTTTTACCTTTATCTTATATTATCCAGGAAAGGTTCATTAAATGATTAATTTGATGAATTTGTTGCTATTTTGCAGCTCACCTTCATCATGCAGCATACCTATCATACTTCCTTGAAAAGGTATGCATAAACTTTGTACCTTGCTCAGTTTTTCCCCTTAAACCTTTTCATAATATAGCCTTGTATGTTCAAAACTAATGGCATACTAAATTTAAAGGATGGATTTTCGTGATCCATGCAACAAAGTCGATTTATCGCCTACTTCTATCAGATTATGTTAAAGTGAGTAATGTTTCAGTTAAAGAAATAATGTATAATAATCAAGACATCCTTTCTTCCATGGATAAAATTGAGGTATCCTTGTCAACTTCCCTATGTGTGTTGTCGTGAATGGACTTAATAGTGAGCTATATAATTGGCAAAATTGACTTGGAAGTTTTTGAACTAAAATTATTTATATTTGACATATGGAACCAGTTAATTAGAATTTGCACCACTAGAGATCAAATGTGGTTGTTTAGTGTGGAAACGATTTAGCTTAAACTTTTTCCATGTGGCTTTCTGCTCAAGCATATATTTCAAATGAAAGATTGGTATTCTTACTTCTCTCCAACCTCATAATGCAATGGTTTCTTAGTAATCATGATGCCTAGCTCTATGAAGTTTATGTTATAATGATTGATTCAGACATCTTTATGAAATTTAGTACCTGTGATGAAATTTTTAGTCTTTTGCTTTTTGGATGATTACCACTTTATTCATATGATGGTTTGTATCAAAAAAATTACTGGTTAAAATATATAACATTATTAAATCTATTATTTCATCATTCTATAACTTTTATTAGAAGCAATACAGTTTTTTCTTCTTAAATGAAACCATTTACAATGTTTTGTCCTTTTGTGGAATG
>JANAVB010036019.1:10244166-10271666 GCA_029216955.1 Iris pallida
CTTCGATCCACATACGGATTCACTCTTTCGTCGGTCCAAACGAGCGACGGTGCGTTCGACGGGTTTTCTTTCAAACCCTCGACCAAGCCCTACTGTGGTATGGTAATTTTTCTATGCGAATATGCACAGGCGCTCCAGTCAAAAGGACTGTATTTCCTGATCATCGTCATTTGTTTGAGGCATTGGGTTACACTTATTTGTTAAAATATTCCTATAGCAACTAATGCATTAGATTATTTTATTGCAATCATATTAGACACTTTCAATGTGAGCACACGTGTTGGAGGTATTGATATCAATTTCAATATAGCCTCTTAGCGGAGATCTTTGGTATCCCTAACGAAGGTGAACCGCTAGTCAATATCACTGATTTTGACTTTCCCGAAGCACGACACTCGGAAGTTTCAAAGCGGAACTCTGTGCACCTGATAGAGTACGCTCTGGAAAGTTCAAGGCTAACAACCTGAACTTGTTTAACTATGAATTGCATCGCATCATCTATTCCACTATTCTTCCAAAATCCACTTCAAAGGATGATGTGACTTCTCTTGAGCTGTCCGCCATACCACATTCTTAAGGGGATTCCATTTTCTGCCCCTAAGACCATGATTCAGATGATGGGTCGTTGTCGTACAAGAGATAGAAATCTCTCTTACGCGATGATTCTCCCACGCATCTTTCAGCGCTTCGATATCGATCTGTCGACTTGTACTCAGGACCTGAGCCCAAGTTTCTTTAGTTATCTCGTCGTAGCATGACTGCTATAGCTCACCTACGGCTCCTCCTACTGCACCTCCTCCACCACCTCATCAGTACGCCATGACATTTGAGGGCATACATCAGCATTTATCTGCTTTGCACGTCTCTATGACGGACATGGCTCGCGAGCGTGAGTTCCGCGATGTCACCCGTTATCAGGCGATGGCAAACTCCTTGGCTGATCTTCGTTTCGCTCAGACTGGTCATTCAGCCGGTTCATCCCTCGAGATTTTTTGGGTTACCGCTGCGAGGATGAGGCTATCCATGCATACTTCCAGCCAGGTAATGCCTATGATTGGTATCGTGCACCTCGTGACTACGTTGGTGAGTTCTATACTGGCGCCCCTACTCATCCCTCTGGTGCTGGTACTTCTGGTGTTGGTCCTTCAGGACATGCTGGTCGAGCTGATGTTGGTGATGACGAGGATAGTGATGAGGAGATATGATTTGATTTTTTAGTGACATTTTATTGTACACTTGGAAATGCTCCAACATTCCAAGTTTTTATCAGTATTTCTTTTATCAGTACTTTCTAGTTATTATCAGCACTTTGTAGTTTGCTTCAGTACTATTATCATTCATAGACATGTTTATGGTGTTTCAGTTATGGCATTTCAGTTTATTTCAGCACTTTGTTTTAATTATTAGCACTATCTCTTTATACTGCTTCTTCATTACAAACTGCCTGTGAAATAGCATGCCTGAGATTTTTTTGTTCTTGAAACAATACATGCCTGTTATGCTAATCTGTAGAAACAATACATGCTGTAATGTGTTTCTAAAATTTATGCCTTTTATATGTTTTCTCACTACTTGTTACTTATGCATTGATTGCGAGGGAGCCTTCTCTTTTGCAATTATTTTGCTAAGTGACAAAGGGAAGAAAATTAAAGATCTAACATTTCTTTTGAGATAATACAGGATATGAAAATTTCTACTTTTTGATATTTTTTGAACAAGCTTAGCTTAATGTTATATCATTCATAGTTTGTCAATTATCAAAATGGGAAAGATTGTTGGCCCATTGGTCATATGGTCAACCTGATTTTAATAATTGATCAAACTCTGTTTGGATATGAAGCTAGTCGGGACATCTCGGATTCTTGGACATGATCAAGATTGGCTATCCACTCCATTCAAGACCGAAGATCTGTTTGCCTACTCGAGTCTGTAATTCCTTATGCAATATTTTTATTTTATTTGAGTCTAGGAATATGTTGTACACCGAGTCGTACTGGCAAATAGGCTATCCCTAAATGAGTTCAAAATGTTTTTAAAATGACCTCTCAAAAAGGTTTACAAAAAGGTTTTCAAAAAGGTTTTCAAAAATCACCAAAAGTTTTTTCAAAAACCCTAACTAAACCCTGACTTAACCCTGACAGAACTGGACCGAGTTCGGCCGAGCCAGAGTTCGGTTGGTGGCCGTTGTGATTTTGAATCTTTGGAACTTGGTCCTCCTGCAGTTGCGGATTTGACCGAGATTTGCTCAAAGAGTTCTGCCCGAATTCTGACAGAAGTCTGCCTTTGGAACTCCTATAAATAGAGAAGGATTTCGATCATTTCAATTCACTCATTCACTTTTAATCTTCTCTCTATCTAAAGCTTTCAGTCTTCCAAAGAGTTTTTCTGAGCTTTCAATTTCAGATCCCAAGCCAGTTACAATCCTCTAGTCAATTTGCCAGTGCGGTACGGTCTAGAAGTTTCTAAGAGATTGTAATCTGAAGGCTTGATTGAAGAATACCTCTTCACATTTGAAGTTGGACGAGTTCTTCGTATCAAAGCTCGCGTTGTAGAAGTTGCAAGGACTTCGTAAAACTTTATTTTTCCAATAGTGGATTCAACTGGTAGCAAGAGTTCTACCAACTGGATTAGTCCTCAACAGAGGGATACCAGTATACATCGCTGTCTTTGCGTTTGCTCTCTTAACTTTCCTTTACATTATGTTAGTTGTAATTAATATTCTGTGATTGTGCTGCTAACTTTTTTATTAGCATTTTTCGCTGCCAACTCTATTCACCCCCCCTCTAGAGTATTACGCTTTACTATTTCGTTCCTACACAGCAAACTCTAAGTCGTGGGTAGGATAGTTCCGCTCATAAGTCCGTAATTGCCTAGATGCATAAGCAATTACTTTCCCGTGCCGTTGTAGGACACATCCTAGCCCCTTTCCCGAAGCGTCGCTGTAAATAGTGAAACCCCCAGATCCTAAAGGTAATGTCAGAACTGGGGCGGTCATCAGCCTCCTATTTAGCTCCTTAAATGCTGTCTGGCAGTCCTCTGACCAGATATACTCTGCGTCCTTCCGCGTCAACTTGTCATCGGTTCAGCTATTCTAGCAAAGTCCTGGACAAACTTCCTATAATAGCCTGATAAACCCAAAAAATCTTAATCTCTGAAACTGACGTCGGAGCCTTCCATGTCTCTACGGCAGCAATCTTCATGGGATCCACTGAGATCCCCTCTCCAGTGACTATATGACCGAGAAACTCCACTCGGTCTTAAAAGAACTCGCACTTCGATAATTTGGCATACAACCTCTCCTGCCTCAGAATCCATAAAACTATCCGTAAGTGCTCTACGTGCTCCTCCGGCGTCTTCGAGTATATTTAATGTCATCGATAAATACTACGACGAACTTATCCAGATACGGTGAAATGTTTTACTCATCAAGTTCATAAAGACAGCTGGCACATTTGTTAGACCAAATGGCATCACCAAAACTCGTACTGCCCGTACTTCGTGTTGAACGTCGTCTTCTGGATGTCTATATCCCTAACTTTTACCTGGTGGTAACCGGATCTCAAATCTATCTTGAAAAATACCTTTGCCCCACTCAACTGGTCGAACAAATCATCTATCCTGGACAGAAGATATTTGTTCTTAATGGTGATGGTATTCAACGTCTGGTAGTCAATGCACAACGGACTGTACCACCCTTCTTGGGCACAAAAAGCACTGGTGCTCCCCATGGAGAAGCACTAGATCGAATGAAACCCTTTTTCAACAGGTAATCAATCTGCTCCTTCATCTCTACGGCCTCCTTGGGGTTCACTCTATAGCAAGCCTGGGATACTGGTGTTGAACCCGGTACTAAATCTATAGTGACTCCACATCTCTATCAGGCAGAAGTCCTGGAAGATCCTCAAGGAATAAATCATAAACTCCCTAATGATAGGATGTGGTGGTGCTAACTCCCCAACTGTCGCACAACAGTTAGGCTCTAGGCTGATCTCCGGCCATGTCCTCCTGACACTAAATGGTGCCGGGCCAGAGGACTGAACAGAATACTACCCTCATGACAGTCTATAGCTGCGTGAGCATAGCTATGCCAGTCCATCCTCAATATGATATCATACCCGGGGAGTGGCATCACGAAGAATCGTCCCCCAAACTCTTTCCAGCTATAGTAATAGAGCATCTATAGATAGCCCTAATGGGTACTGGTCCGTCTTCCGTTATTACCCTACTCATCTTCTCGTAGGTGTAGCTACTAATTGGTGTTTATGCAAAAACTCTAATGACAGAAAGCTATGCGATGCACCAAATCAAATAAGCATAGAACTAGAAAAGTATACAAATAAACATGACCTGTAAGGACGTCGGCCAAATAATCTGGCTCCGAAACCTGCTCTGGTTCATCCTCAAGAACCAGACTATAAGCCATCCCCTGGGGTCCCTTCTGCTGCTGCAGATGTTGTCCGAACCTCTGCTGCTGCGTCGGAAGCGGCAGTCATCTATATGGTGGTCCGGTACCTAGTACTCTCGCTATTGGGCATTCCCGGAGCTGATGGGTGATAGACCCGCAAGCTAAGCACTGCCTCAACCTCTTCCTACAGATGAAAGCGTCATGGCCTGGCCCCCTACAGAATGAACATAGCTCCCTTCTGTGTTGTGGTCCTGGGGCTCTAACTGGGGGTTGGGTGATGTGGTGTGGAAGGACGGTATGTCTGCTGTGCGATGCCGGTGCTCTCGGCTGGAAAGCCTGACGCTTGGAAGGTCCATCGTGGTGTACGGAAGCCGACCTCTTGTAAGATAGAAGACGCTCCTCTTTACTCGGGCCAACTCCAGGCTCTGGTAGTAGTCGGTCGTCCCATTTGCCACTAAGAGAATGCCAATGTCTGGGACTAGACCATGGCAAAACCTATGCATCATCTCTCTGGGTCTGCAACCAGACTAGGAGCAAAACGACTCAACGACTAAACTCTGCTGCATACTCGTCAACAGAACGGTTCCTCTGCTGGATTTTCTGGAATTGTAGCCCCATGGCTACTTAGCGGTGGTCGAAAGAATTTCTTCTTGAACTGGATCTTGAACTGATCCCATGTGGCCTCCTCTCGCGAACAATGGCTCATTTCTGAACCATCTCCTGCCAAGTCTGTCAGCAGAAATCCTGCTACCTCGACCTGAAGGTCACCGGCAACCTAGCTCCAAGGAGCTTCTCTATACCGAGTCTAGCCAGACATCTGCTACTATGATGCCCTCAGTCCCTATGAACTCCCTGGGGTTCAAACCCATGAAGTCCTTGATGTTTTCCGCTCTCTGCCGTGCTCTACCGGTGTAGGACCATGGTACGCTCCTCAGAATGCTCTATGCTCTGGCGGAGTAGGGTGGTCTGCTCTGATGGGTCGATAGGAACCCTGGATCAAGTGAGCAGTTGGTTCCCGTCGAGAGTGACGAAAGCATGGGCAGGTATACTAATAGGTGGTGGTGGAAGTATCGGGTCCTGCTGGGACTGTGATGTGGAAGGTGGTGGAGGCATCTGGGTTGGTGGATTTGTGGAGTGGGGTGATATGGTAGGTGGAGGTGGAGGTGCATCGGTCAACTGGTCAGCCGACTGGATAGAAGTGTGCATTCTCAGGTGCGGCATACTGGGATGAGCGGGTAAGCACCATCTAATAATAAAAGAACTTATAAGGACTCTTTTAAGTAAACAATCATAAACAACAAGAAAGTCTAATTTGTAAACGAGCACATGATGTGATGCGTTTCCTATGTTGCAATCCTAGTAATCCTCTAGGTGTTCTAAATGATATTCCTAGTGTTATCTAGTTATCCTAAGTTCCTAATTGCAGGCATGCTTGGTACAATGACGTAACCAAACAATTTAGTCAGGACCTACATGGGCCACCACTAAAAACATGTCACGATCCGCTACCCAAATTGTTGGGCCGGGCCGAGTCATGTCCAGCCTACGCTTGAGATAAAGCGTAGTAAGCTGTTCTAAAGACAAACAATAAATGATCAAAGTGTGTTAATAGTCTATATGTTATATTGAGTCAAAAATGTTCCAAGCACAAAAGTTATCTCATATATAAATATGTTCCGAAATACAAAGTCGAGACATAAAACTGGATACAGGACCAGTATCAAAATACATAGTCTAACAACATGACTACTTTCAAAAGTCCCGAGTAACTACACAAACTAGACGAGTTTCCCCGCACGTACATCCTCGTACGTAAAGTCTGATCCTCGACGCAACTCCATAATAGGAATCACATAGCAACTCTTCCTCGGTAAGTATACTACAACATTATCTGTCAGGACGGGAGCAAGTACCGATTCTAACAAACTAAATATACTAAGCATAAAATGAACTGAAGTGTAATAAACAGGAGTCATGGCATATCATGGTTTATTTGGTTTCTAGATACATTTTATCATGGCAACATATTTTTTTTAAAGTTTACACTACAAGAAATGTAGGTTTCCGTGACAAGTAATTTGTGACAAGTGTCAAACTTGTCACTGAATGGGATATTTTTGTGACAAATAATTTTTTTTGTCACTCATAATTTGATTTTGTGACAACAGTTTTTTTCCGTCACACGGTTAAATCATTTAGTGACCATGTTTTTATTGGTCGTCACTTAATATTGTCACTGAAATAAAATTTAAATTTTATACTTATGTCATAGACAAGTTATGTGTGATAAGTGAAAATACTTGTCACTTAAGGGTTTTTTATAGCTACAAGAAAATATTATTGTCACATAAAAGTATTGGCCACAAGATTAAAATTTTATTCTTGTCACTTAAAAGTTTCTTTTAGTTACCAAATAATTGTTTGTCACACAAAAGTATTAGTCACAAAGAAGAAATTTATTTCTTGTAACAAAAACTTAAAGTAATTTTAAAAAAAATTAAATAAACAAAATATTCTAATTTTGATACTATTTTGACATTAATATTAAATTGTAACCGGATTTGACTATACCAACAAAAAACTCTCATTTGCGACAATTACGAGGGTTCTCGAAAAAAGTACAATCACCAAAATGGACGATTTGCAACAGTTAGAGTTATCCTAACAACGACGTATTAAAATCGTCGTTGCATTTTTGACGGATTACAACCGTTGTTTAACATCAAAACTTATTCATCAAAAAAGTAAACTTGAATTCGACGGATTAAAATTGTTATTTAATTTGCAGTTTTTTGTTGAAATTTTTGGCTCCCTAATTTATTAAAAAAATTGGCTCCCAAATTTTTATCCAAATTCGTGCCCCTCCCGCTGGAACCTTCAAAACTTTTTTTTCTCCACTTTCCTTTTCATTTCTCCCTCTCAAAACTTCTTACAAAACGCTCGTCCCCTCCCGCTGGAACCCTGCCAGAACCCTAGTCCCCTTCCCACCATCAAAAAAACCCTGATCCCCTTCTCATTTTTTTGCTACCCCTCTCCCCCTTCACCTTCTCCTTATCTTCTCCTCCTCCTCTTCCTTATCTCCACATCTCCTTCACATCGAGGAGCCAACTGCAGAGCCCTACAGTATACATCGGTGGAGGACCAGCAACGTTGTTACCTGAAAGAACCTCGATTCAGAGGTCGACTCGAACACTATAAGGTCTTCCTCATCCATGAGTACATTCCTCCTCTTCTTCCCCTTCTACTTTCAAAAAAACCTCAACTGGGAAGACTTCGATGTCGTCGACAGGCCGCTGATGTACGCCCATACTCCTTCCGATCTTGAAGGTGATGAGATTTGTTAAGATCTCTTTCAAAAAAATTCTTATTATAATTTTCTTATTTTTGTCGATTTTTTGTTCTTTTTCTTGAAAATAATTCATGGACCCGATGGTGAGAAATTAGTGAATAATTTTATTTTTATAGCCTTAATTTTTGTCTTGAAAGAATGATTTTTTCTGAGAAATGAATCTATTAAATTGTGAAATTGGGAAGGATTGGTTAGTGTTTGTGAAAACATACCTTAGGACTTGATAATTTCTTTCATTTATTAGAATTTCCTGATGTCAACTCAATTATCAGCATGTGTTGGACAGTTGTACTTTGCCACCGAGAAAGTCGTCAAGCTTCCATTGATGAACTAGAGCTGAAACCAAAGCAAAGGTTGCAGCCCGTGTTGAAGGAGGAGGAGATGAAGTGCTTCTTTCAATAAGAAGTTGACGTTTGTTTGGACGATCCAGGTCGGATCTAAGGTCGCCATGTCGAAGGTGTCAGATCTAAGGAACATGGCCTCCTCCTACTCCGGCTATCTCAAGAAAGTTGGTCGACCACGACAGCCTCCCAGGTCCTCAAGGAGGTCGAGGCATTCTAGACATGGATTTTCAAGAGATGCAAGGTGATCTCTCGAGTTCTTTATAATTTTTTGCTTATTCATTTGTTTGTTATGTATGTGATTTTATTATTCTCCACCTCCGATATTAGCTGGATATGTTGGCTTTCTTAGGCTGCACACAGGGTTGCACTAAGGAAGAGGTAGAGGAATTGTCAAGAATGAGGTAAACAAGTGTCCCTTTGACACCAGACAAGACACCCCTCATCTTTAGGGCATTGGCTATCAATTATTGTATCACCATATACAATGCAGCTGTTGAAATTTATAATGGCTCTAAGAGAATGGCTCAAGTTTCTGAATTTTATTTATACCAGAGCTACAAACTTGCTAAAGAGTTTGCTAGAGCCTTTACATAACGCACCATTATGTAGGCTCATCATCAGGTTATTGGAAGTAAGTCTATAAAGTCATGCTAAGGGTCATCATCATATTTACATTGTTAAGGGTCATTATCACATTTACATGTCTGACATTTAAATATACATGAATTGTTTCAAAGTTATATGCAATTTAGGTCTTACATGCAAAGTCTCAATATCAGTTTGATGCTGTTGTTACTAACTTGATGATCGTTCGAAAAATTTATTTATCTTTTCGCTAACAAATAACAGGCTCATCATTTATTACCATAAATGACCCTTGGTGTATACTTGTGTGTATCATCCTGTATTTCTTACTTTCCATGTTTATAGGCTGAAACTAATCCTAATTTTGATATGGTGTGGTTCTCTACATGGATGTAGATTTGTTTCTCAGTGGAAATGAGTAAAGTTCTCATTTTATCAAAGCAAATTTGGTTTACCATACACATCCAGTAACTAGACAAAATATAGTGATATCACTAAGGTGCAATATTTAAACATAGAAATTTACATTGCTTGCATCCAAACCAATATCCTATGGTACTTAAATGAAGTTTTAAGTACCGATAGATCAACACCGTTGAAACTAGGAAAACTAACGTCAGAACTACCAAAAACCGATACACATTGGAGGGGTCCAAACTGATAACGAAACTGATACTACAGACTTAAGTACATTGATTACTAGTTAAAAATCAATCCATAACAAAATTTTTGGGCTAAACCAAAAATCTTTGTTGTGTTCCCTATTACCAGAGTAAATTGCCATACCTATCCAGCTCTCATGTACACATAAAATCTTAATATGTGATTTTATGGTTTTTTTTAATCTTCTAGTTTTACTAGCTCCCCTGGTTTTTATAGCATTTACTTCTCTACGAGATTAGGATCATGCAAACTTTTTAATTCTGTAGTCTTACGGGTAAGGACACGATATGGATATTGGATGTACGGACATTTTCAGAAAGGTACGACATATTCACCTATCTTATAATAATAGTGATGCGGATATGGATAAGTACCTGATACAAACATTTTCATATACGGGTATTGACATGTACTCAGAATACTATTTTTTCCCATGTCCATTAATTAAGCATCTAGCCATATTAAATTACAACCAAGTTGCTTTCTCTTGTGTGACCTTTCCATGCTCTTTCACTTTTAGTCATGTCACTTTTCTCCAGGAATTCAAAATAATAAGTCAACTTCTCTTTAGATTTTATAATAACAAGTATAAGTTAACAATTAACATATAGTATCCCTATATCAAGTTTTATTCAGCCTATTTGAACTGGAACTTAGGAAGCCTTTACCATTAGCTATGATGTTGGTGTCATTATTATAGAAACCAATAGATATATTAAGCTATTAACACATAGTTTGCCAAGTTGAGATACCAGGGATAGAGAAAAGGCCCTCACATATCACAATAAACCCTTTCCCATTTCGAATCCTAACACACTTCATCGGAGAGATTTTTTATCGAACTTTTACCTCCTCACTACTCCAATTTGCAACCACATCCCCCATGTGAAAATCCTGGATCCCGCGTTGCATGTTATAGATGTATATGTTTGTAGTACCTACCTATACTTGAAAATATGGAAGTTTGTGATTGATGTATGTAGAAACTTAAAACATAGTATATAGGAACCAATATTATAGATCATACTTTTTATTTCCTGTGATTGTATCTCATTCTATGATATTTTTGTTGTTAGTGCTAAATTATTTCAATTTGGCATAGTGCCCTTATATGTCTGAAGAATGCTCCAAATATATGCCTGCAAAAAACATTCATGCATTGACAAGGTTCGATGAAAGCATAGCCAAATGCTTAGTAAACAGATTACAGACCTTTCTATAATACATGTTACTAAATTTTGGATTACTTTTAATTTTCTACATGTACAATGCTCAAAAGTATAATATGATATCTCTATACTAGCCTTGACTATGATTGATGAAGCTAGCCCTTGAGACTTATCTTCCCACATAGCTTTCGATTTGATTTTTTTATCCAATAGATTTAGAATAATAACAAAAACCAAAAGAGCAGGGTGAGAAAGAGCTTGACGACTAACTCCACTACTGTATTGTCAGAGGGAAGAAGGCACTAGAGAGTGTCCGGATCAAGATCGGGACAATCGAGCTCGAGAAGGTCTTGATGTGTATCAAAGTTTATTTCTTTTTATTGTTTACTATATTTCTTGATTTAGGAAAATAACAATCAAATATATCGATTTTTGAATGGTCGCTTTGGTAGACCTTCAAATGGAGGTCCAAAACAACCAAACATCGATTTTTGCAGATACTTAAAACATTGGATAACTTAAGACAATCTGATATGATCTAGATATTCGATATTTAGAACCTTGATATGAAGTAGGAACTGGAGAAATAGATCAATGTTGGTTCTTGTCTTCTGTTAATTGACTGAAATAGATCAATGTTTGAGCATGGCAAGATGGGACGAGCTCAACCTTCTATTCCAAAAGACAGGGTAAGTCCATGTTATTGAGGACTGGTATCTTTTCTTCTTGGTAATTGTGTTGTGATCAAAAGTTTCACTGGCTAGCAAATGATGTGTCAATAGTAATGGCTAATTTATAATTGCAGAGCAATTATAACATTTGGTCTGAATGCGCTTCATGGAAGACACCATGTACGGAATGGCGTCTGGGAAGGGGCTTGGAACTCTAGCAATGCTCGTGATTTCTTTTATAATTGATTAAATAATTGTTAATTAAAATTTTCCAAGTCTTGCATTCTTAACACAGTGTTAGCCTCAGTAAAACCCAAATTATGGAGATCATTTGGTTAGTTTAGTATGACTAAGTTTTCCAATGTTGAACAGTTTTAACTAAGTTTTCCATAATATGCAAACCCCACATCCAATATCGAGATCCTTGTCTCATTTGTATATTAGCACTTGTTTGATATGTCAGGACATTGTCACATTCCCAGACTTCTTTGAAGTTTGCGTAGTCTATCTTTTGTTAGGGAACCCATAGTGCAGCTTATGTAACCATAGAATTGATAAGATAAGTACACATTGTGTTGTCTATAACCATTACTACAACCACGAAGATGAATAAAGAAAATGATTCTAACACTCTGATTTATCTGCAAACGAACAATATGTATTATAGGTTGATGTAGATGAAGAGAAACAAACAAATTGTTCTACAATAGTTGATATATCAAGCACTTTCAGGGTGATAGGGCTGATTTTGACAAAGATAAACTTTCCATTTCACAGAAATGTATTAACAACGGAAAAGTTAGTTCGACTAATATGGCTTGTGGAGATGAATGTTCATTTCTATCCTATAAATATAGTAGATAATCATTTCAATTCTACGCACAACCTGAATTTAGTAGCTCAAAGAAGCTTCATGGTCATGATAATGAAAAACAGAGCTCTGATTCCTCGATGTCTCCTAATGAACATGATATGGCTGATGGGAACTCTTCCTCCAAAGAAGCTAAACTTGTATTGAAATCAAAAATTAATAGGGACCTTGATAACACTAAGCTATGTAAGTTCCAAAAACCTGCTGATGAATGTTCATTTCTATCCTATAATATAGTACATAATCATTTTGTAGCAATGATGACCATCTACCAGAAGGTTATGAGGGATGTGATCGTCCATTCATGTCCTTACAAGATTATAGAGTCTGTGCCTTGATTCATGTGAAGTTATTCTTCTTGACAGGTTAATTGATGCTTTTATAAAAAAAATGGTTCTTTAATTTGAAATGACTTGGTTAAACTGCATATTAACAGGTTTTTTTTTTCTGATTTTTACCAACTATGGCCATAGTCAAGGGAAAATGAAGAAGATGCGTTTGACAACCATTTATTTGTACACTTTCTGCAAATATATATATGGCAACGTTGAAATATCTAAGCTACCATATGGTATCATTGGCAACCTTAATTTCAATGACTTATGTGAAAGTTCTCTTCGTTTGTTCAAGAAAACACGCAATTCCAGTGTCGTGTCTATAGGGACCCTACGGTTTGGTGTTTGCAGGCACATATCTGTCCCTATGAAGGTGAACTTTTATGTCCTACACACACTCACATCTTTTCAGCTCATGATAGTAGGCCATGTAGCATTATGTATAGATTTTCATTATTTTGTACATGAGGCCTGATTTCATTTTCGTCTTAAACCTTAAAGTTATTATTTGTATCTGATACAAAACTATGCACTGGTTAATCATTCTATTCTTTTAGTATTTATGTGATCATGTCAAACCTCCAATTCCATGTGAACTTGTAAGAGGCTATCTGGATTTTATGCCACATTCTTGGAATACATGTCTTGTCAAAAAGGTAATTTGTCTATACGTATGGTTGTTGATGCATGCTGCCCAACTGACATAAGAGAGGAAACTGATTTAAAGTACTATTGCAGGTCAGTTTCTGTAGTGTTGATGGTATTTGTTTATGTTTCATTGCTTTTGACACTTGCTTGATTTGGATATTTACTGATATGAGTTTATACTTCTATTTGTACACATAATTAGTTCTTTCTTCTCCAGTCTGATTTTCGTATTGAGTGTCTTAAAGTGAACATATTCCATGCCTTAATGCTTAAGTTTGTAAGATAGTTGACATTGGGCATATGATTTGTACAAACATGCATGCACATATTCCAGGCTACAAAATTGTACTGAGTGAGGATGCAGTTCTATTGATATGTTGTTTATCATTTATCATCATCACATGGAACCTATGATAAGATTGATAGTACTTTATAACAAGTTTCAAACTTTAAAAGCTCGATTTCAGTATCAGTTTTGGACCTATCCTATGAGTAACGGTTTCAAGCCCTTCACAAATTTCGGGGGGAATAATTAGTTTTATTAGTTTGGACGGTTTCGGTAGTTTCTTCGGTTTTGACCGATACTTAGAACCTTTCTTTTGCACAGTAATGTAAGTTTATTGCACTATTTTCTTATATGTTTCCTCACCAAAAACTAGTTTCATTTCAGTCATACCCGATCTCATAGAGGATAAAGCTAGCTAGTTTAAAAATGCCTCTTATGCTTCTGGTTCATCCTTGTTAGGATAAAAATGATACTTAAAACCCTGTAGTTGGCACATGTTGTTTTTTGACAAAAATTATTTTTGTTACTGCTATACTCATATACATCACTATGTTCTAAATACTTCATCCCAATTCTGGATATAAGGCCCAATTTATATTCATTTCAACTAGAAAAGAATTTTGGGATGCTTGGTCCAAAATCACATTCCGTAGAGACAATCGAAGCATGCATATAGGCAGGAATGTCAGGTTTGTAAATTAAGGCTTATAGTGTGTGCATTGAAGACTATTTTTTGTTGTTTAAAGATTGAAGAAGCTTGCAAAGTGAAAGCATAAGTGAATGCAACAAACTAATGCATCCAATAGAAGAAAGGATCCTGGAGTGTCTTTGTAGTTTATTGATAAATATTCCAATCATCATATCATATGAGGCTTTGTTAAAAGCATACTCTAGATAGACTAGATGATGAAGATAACCACATATAAATAATAGAGCAGTAGTAGAAATGCTAAACCATAATATTTTTATTCTAGCTACCAAAAAATAATTGTAACTTGTTTTATGACTTAGTTCACACACGTTGTGTGATTAGTTATTCAGATTTTGGAAAAGACAACTATTTTTGTGCTCATAGAAGCTAATGGAGCTGAATTCTCAAAATTACGCATTGCTATAGACATGTTTTGTTCATCTCCATGCAATGGTTCATTCTATAGTAGAGAAATGATAGACAAATGAACTCATATGACATAGGAAAAGAGCCCCTTGTAATTCAATATCTTTGTAAATCTAAGAATGTTACTCTGCAAATGCATCCATGACAATTTTGCACGGGTATTTCCTAGTAGTCGATGATATGCTATCATAATATTGTTTGTTCTCTTTTTGACCTGGTCTTTTAATACCACCTTTAGTGATACGATAAGCGAGTTATTCCTATGGGTAGAAATGTTACAAGGGATTCATGTAACATTTGTAGGACAATATGATAGCTGCTAATTTCAGAGTAAAGACTCTTAATAGAGCCTAAGGCTTTGTTGTCAATGTTTATCGTCTCTTATTTTTATAATTCATTAAAGTAAGTTTATTTCTATGCTTATTTATAATCGAGTGATCATATGCTGAGGTAACCATTGTTTTATATTTCTCTCCGATTTTTGTTTTCAAGTTGAAGATACTGTACTTCTGTAGAAGTTTATAAAAGTATAAAACATCTATTTTGCAAGTGTTTTGTGCACTTAAGTCTCTGATTACTTTTTATTTCTAGAATGAAGCAAGATAGACTTAGGAAGAAAAAAAATCTGATGATGCTTCAGAGATATCATCATGGGTTGGTAAAAGTCGGAGGCTTGATGATAAAAGAAATGCAAAAAAAAAAGAGTTGCACGTACTGGAAGAACATGTGAGTAGTCATATGCAATTTTTTGAAGTGTGTCCGTTTGTTATGTGTGATTCTCTTAATTCTCAGGACAATATTGAAGATGAAAAGGTTGCTACGCACTGTGGAAGTAAGTCTTTGCAATTTATTTTACTATGCTTACTTTGCTCCTTTTTTGTACTTTTACTTTTTCATGTTGTTTACGTTTTAGGCTATTTAAGTTGTCTTGTATTTCTATCATGTTAAGAAATACATTTGTTTTTGTTTATTATGCTTCACTATGTTTTAATTATATTTTTGCTAATTTTTAAGAAAGTGGCTACCTTGATATGGTAATTTCTTATGTATTGTTACACCTTTATATTTATAGTTTACTTATGTCTAAATTATTCTGAGTAAGTGCATGAAGAAATGGCCAACAAGGTTAAGACCCATTATGCTGGTTTATACGTTGCTTTCCAGGGTATGGAGTTTCAACAGTTTATTCAAGAGCATTAATGTGCATGTACATGTGGATATAAAATGGGCCAAGAAAGTGAATGAACTTGTGTGAAAACAAAGCCAAGCTATTTATTTTAACTGCAGGTGCTAAAGAGCATGGGAATTCTTTTATTGGCCAGGGCAGTTCATCAACATGCAGTCAGTTTCTTGTGTTTCTTATTTGTTTGAAGCAGTACGCTTGTAGATATCATTTGCATTGTTGAACCAGTTCTGAACTTTCTTCTTTATTAACACTAAATTTTGCTAACAACAATATCAACTTCTCGGGAATCAAAACATTGGTCCTTGAAAAATGAATTGAAGAAGATTTAAATTGGAGGTGAAAATGCCTAACATTGACTACATCAGAACAGAACAAGCGCCCTCCTACAGACAGTATAAATATTCATGTCACTAAAATAGAATAAATATTGCCTTCGATGATGAAACTGCATCTTCTAATCTTTGCGTGTTTAGAGTGGGTATTATGAAACTCCGCTACTATTTCATACTTTTCCAATGTTTTGTGAAATATCATATTTTCTTCATAGGAAGAAGAAATCTTTCGTCTAATTTTTGGATTGTAGAAACTAGATGTCTGTGTCGTTTTATTCACTGAGATTGACATCTTGCAACAGGATGATGTATTGCTCCATTCATTAATACATGTGTTGTTTTCACTAACATGATATTGATATATTGCAATTGGATAATAGTATTTTAATTTTTTTCTGCTTCTCTTTTTACTGGGATACATACATGAGATTGGTACATACGTGAGATTGTTTTCACTGATACATATATGAGACTGATAATACATAGGCAAAACCACACTTGCTTCTAATGCTCCATAGTAAATGGCTTATTTGTGGATAGTAAACACTATAATGATTTGTTAAAAAACAAATTGGTACTTCTTTGTCTGATATATGGTCAATATCTTAAACACTATAATTTATTTCGATGCACTTATTTCTATCAAAGTTTTACCTTTATCTTATATTATCCAGGAAAGGTTCATTAAATGATTAATTTGATGAATTTGTTGCTATTTTGCAGCTCACCTTCATCATGCAGCATACCTATCATACTTCCTTGAAAAGGTATGCATAAACTTTGTACCTTGCTCAGTTTTTCCCCTTAAACCTTTTCATAATATAGCCTTGTATGTTCAAAACTAATGGCATACTAAATTTAAAGGATGGATTTTCGTGATCCATGCAACAAAGTCGATTTATCGCCTACTTCTATCAGATTATGTTAAAGTGAGTAATGTTTCAGTTAAAGAAATAATGTATAATAATCAAGACATCCTTTCTTCCATGGATAAAATTGAGGTATCCTTGTCAACTTCCCTATGTGTGTTGTCGTGAATGGACTTAATAGTGAGCTATATAATTGGCAAAATTGACTTGGAAGTTTTTGAACTAAAATTATTTATATTTGACATATGGAACCAGTTAATTAGAATTTGCACCACTAGAGATCAAATGTGGTTGTTTAGTGTAGGAAACGATTTAGCTTAAACTTTTTCCATGTGGCTTTCTGCTCAAGCATATTATTTCAAATGAAAGATTGGTATTCTTACTTCTTCTCCTAACCTCATAATGCAATGGTTTCTTAGTAATCATGATGCCTAGCTCTATGAAGTTTATGTTATAATGATTGATTCAGACATCTTTATGAAATTTAGTACCTGTGATGAAATTTTAGTCTTTTGCTTTTTGGATGATTACCACTTTATTCATATGATGGTTTGTATCAAAAAAAATTACTGGTTAAAATATATAACATTATTAAATCTATTATTTCATCATTCTATAACTTTCATTATTAGAAGCAATACAGTTTTTTTCTTCTTAAATGAAACCATTTACAATGTTTTTGTCCTTTTTGTGGAATGTGCTAGGATATTGTTGTTTAAGTGATGTTCACCTTCCATTTCAGGCAATGACCCCAACATCAGGAAAAAGATCACAAATCCAGAATATCTAAATCATATAGCAAATACATTCAGAGATCTCGAACTTACAATAACGAGACATGGACCGTGGTCTTCCGCTTGGGTTGGTGAAGCTAGCGGAGCCTACAACAGCGGTAGCACTCGTCTCGAATACTTTTCTAAATTGGAGGTGCATATGCAATTGATCATTAAAGGTTGATCATCACCAAGACAGGAGCTGCATATGCAATTGATCATCAGTTTATATTTATAGATTACTCTAGGTTTTATGTACCAGCTACTTTGGATACTCTTTATTTATAAGTACCAATATTACTTCTCTTCATTATATGTACTGAATTTGTGGAGTAATATAATTACTTTTTGAGAATTATTATAATTACTTTTTCATTGTTGTTCTATAATTACTTTAGAGTTAGTCGCCTATATAAAGGCTTTTTTGAATTGTGAAGGTCTTTTTAGGGGCTATATAAAGGCTTTTTTGTGTTCTTGGAAGATGAGCACAATCATGCATACCTCTTCTACAAGAATTGTGTGATATTACATTGTGTTCTTTGTTTTTAATGTATAATGACAATGACAAAAAAAATACTCGTGACAATTGATTTCCATCAAACTATAAAGTGTACACTATGGTGACAATAATAAATGTGTTACTGCAAGTGTTTACAATGATGACATGTACTTGTCACTAAACATATACGTTTATTGTGACAACAATAAAATTACTAAAGTTGTTTTGTGATAGCAAATGTAACAAAAATAATTTTTATTTTTGTCAAATTTTTAATTTTTATTTAGTTACAATAAAAAGCTATTTTGTGACAATATTGTGCGCCACTTATAATTTTTAGTGATGAATTTGTTGTCACGGAAGTTTACTATCACTGACAACATATTCTTGTCACAGTAGAGAACTTTCTGTGAAACGACTTTGGTCGTCACCTATACTTTTAGCTACGGAGGTATAGGCTACGAAATAAGTCGTCACTGTACTCTCACAGAAGATGTTGTGACGACTTTCATAATTTCTGTGACAACTTTACATGTCACAGAAACCATGTTTTCTTATAGTCTTAAAACTGTAGCATGTACGTGATCGGTCAATAGGTAATAGGATGTACAGTGATACATATCAAGTTTTTTGAAGTGTACATACGTACACTAATGGCATCGGTGTATCCATATCAAACGCGGGATCAGACCTACGATAAAGTAACATATAGAATGTTACCGTGCACGATAAATACATACGGAGAAGGGGGACATGATCACGTACTCTACTAACAGTTTCCCTTAACCCGTTTTATAAATGTAGTGATACGAGAACAGTATAAAGCATGGTGGATACTGAGAGCAGTATAAATCATATGGAACATGGAGACATGTGATTTGCAGTTAGGTATCGGTATTCACAGTTTTTATACAATTCATATTTGCAGTAAATAAAGTTTGCAGAGGTACTTGCCTTTTGCAAAGCAAGTATGTATATGAAGCTATAGATATCCCGGTGTCTTGTCACTGTAAAAATAATACATGAACTTAGTTTTTGTACTAAGTTAAACACTATGACACTAGTTGTGTGACACGACTTTCTGACTTGACACCCAGCCAAATGTTGACTTTAGCATAGGAGACCAATATGGGATGACATAATACCTAAACCACTTCTAGGGCCTTTACACTACGGTATGGTGAGGTCTAATACTAAAATAACCCAAAATCACACAATACATCGCAAGTCGTAATTATTCGATAAATAAATCAGGCTGTATACTGTGTTCCAACAATTTTTAAGATAGACAAAGAGCTCAAATATATATAATATAAAGTAACATAATGATCCTTGTTAATTATAGAAATTTGGACTAATTTTTCTAGAATTTATAAATCATCATAGATATTTATTAAAAATCAGTAAACATAAGTACTCTGAAAATGAGTTCTGTTTTCCTATTTTTATAAAATACCAAAAATATTGACTAAAACCTAGAATAATTATATTAAATTAGCTAAATTAACGTAGTATTTAAATATAAGTTTCCCATATTTTACAGCAATTAAAATATATAAAAATTCAAAAACAGCAAGTTATAAGTTTTAGAAAATAAATAATTAAATATTTAGTATTTTATCCAGGTATACGAAGTTGAACCGAAGTCCATACGGGTCCCAAAGCATGAGTCAAGTCCAATATGACTTGTACAGACTTTGAATGTTTTAGACATTTGGGCCAAAAAACCCATGCTAGATTTGGACACCAAATGGCCATGATTAAAAAATACAATAATCCATATTTAAAAATATATAGATGAAATTAAAAATTTAATAATATATATTAAAGTAGTGAAATACAAGTTATAAATTATATAAAAATTGTAAATTTATACATAATAATTTACACAAAATTATATTTGAAACAGTACATGTATAACAAATCATTATATACAAATATATAAATATATAGATATATAATATATTTAATAAAATATATATAATATATTATATATATATATATATATATCTAATATATATTATATAAATATATATATATATAAATATATAAATATATATTATAAATATATATATATAATATATAGAAAAATACTTCATATAAAAATATATACATATGAATACAGTATATATTATAAAAAAAAAGTATATATATATATATATATATATATATATATATCTATAAAAATATATATATATATATAATATATATATATTTATATATATAATATATATATAAAATCCGCCAAACCCATTGGGCCCAAACCCAAACCCGTTTTAAACAGTAAATCCGATTTATTAAAACCCATTACCATGCGGTTTAAACCCAATAGCCAAACCCAATCCGTTAACCCAATTATTTTAAACCCGTGTCTGACAGTTAGGGACACGAGTAGAACCCGACACCGAGTCCCGTGTCTGCGCTAGCACGACATGCACGACACGAATCTCGCGTGTCCACGTACACCACTGAGTTCCTCGACACGGGGCGAGTCCACACATGTGTACACGAGACACGACTCGACACACAGAAGAAATGACACGTACGTGTCCGATGGGCGGTAGCTTTCGGAGGCATTGTACGGCGGAGGAGATGTCAGGGAGGTCGGGAAAAAATGGCGGTAGCTCGCCGGAGAAGAACTAGGTTAGGGGAGCAGCTAGGGTGGTCGGGGTGATGTCTGGGGTCAGGGTTCAGGTCGGGGGACTTTTATAGGCTGGAAAGGCGATGGAAATTAAGGTTTAGATTAGGGTTTAGGGTTAGGATTAAGACAGATTAGTCGGAGATGACGACGGAGAAGGCAGTGGTCGGGTGGCTATTTAGCAAAAACCCCCCAAATCCAGTATTACACATAGCCCCCCACCGCCATACAGTTTACAAAAACAAATTTCCATAAAGCCCCCCACCCCCCCGCACAGCTCTGTGCAAATAAAATTTACAGCATGGACTGAGTCGCGTAAGTATCACTGAACCGTATGGATGCCTCATGATAGAGCCGCATGAGCGCCACATAACTGAACCGCATGGATGCCTCATGACCGAGCCGCATGAGCATTACATAACTGACCCGCATAAGTGCCTCATGATCGAGCCACATGAGCATTACATAACTGAACCGCATGAGTGCCTCATAATCGAGCCGTATGAGAATTACATAACTGAACAGCATAAGTGCCTCATGACTGAGCTGTATGTACGTCACATAACTGAACCGCATAAGCTCTACCTGACTAGGCCGCATATGCATCTCATGTTTTTAAGCCGCATGCGTACCCCTCAGAACTAGGCCACATATGTTCTGTTTGACTAGGCCGCGTAGCTGAAGAATAAACTTTGTTTTCCTCTAACTATATTTTTTCTTTGACCCTTGCAGTGAACTTGCCTACAGCTCTATCGGGGAAGCTCTTGATAGGGTACGCTCAGTCTGCTTTGGGTGTGAGATTTGACCATATAGTCGAACGCGTGTCGACTTGAAGTACCCGAGGTCAACCTGAGGCCAGGTTAAGGAAGATCAGGGGCCAATCATTCTTCTACCTACTCAATATGATGAATTCTGGGAGACTGGTGGACACTCATCTGAAGCATGTATTCTTATTCGGAGACACTCTAACTGTCTCGAACCCAAGCATACTGGAGATTTCTGAGAACTGGGATTTTTTTTCCAACGGAGTAGCGGTTCACCTTCCTCAGATAGAACGCCATTTCCCCTAATCAGGTTTTAACATGGTGCCTATCGAGAGACGAATGACGGATCCCATAACTCAGGACCGACAGGGAGTCTTCATAGGCAAAATCTATTATAATAGATGAGCGCGGTCGGCGGTCGCGACCAAGGAGTCAATCAGTTATTCTGTTATCGGACTAGCCACCGGCAGTTTCATAAATGAGATGAGGCCCAAAAACTGGTTCTCTGAAGCTGACACCTTCTTGAACTAGATTGCTCGCAAAGGGTCATATCCCATGGGCAGACTATCGCTGCTGAATTGGATGCATCGTTCCCCTCCGTGGGTCAACTTGACATCCTGGATTCTGACGGCGTATCAAGATACTTTGCAGTAGCTCGGCCTCTACTATGCCATAAGGGGTACCTGCTACAGTCTTCCTATGAACACATGGCTGTTCATAGCACTCCTCGAGATATACAACCGTTGTACGGGGACCTTTTTACACTTGCTAGGGAGATGGGTCTCACTCTCCACGAGATGTATGACGTCTTCATGTTGCCCTGAGGAGACGAAGTTTATGAGGAGTATACTCCTACAAATGAAGAGTTTGGGGAGTTAGAGCAGCGGTTCCCCGGGTTCCTTGCCGTTTACCGGGAAGTGTTATGTCGCCATAGTACTTGTCAGCAAATATCGAAGAAGAGGGATGACAGCTCTGAAGGGAACCTTCCCCACACCAAGGCTTGGATCAGTTATCTGTTCAACCTTGGGGCCTCGGGCCGGGTTGCCCCTTAGAGCCCTCAGACTCAAGAAGAGGTGGTCGCTCAGGTTCAAAGCGCCAAGAGAAGCAAAGCGTCCGGTGACAGATTCGAAAGCCAGACCGACATCTTCAGTTATTTCTATCAAGATACCCAACTCTTGTCCAAAAAGTCCATCCTGGTTGGGTTTCTGATGATATGGTTGAGGACCTGTGTGGTCTCGGGGATTTCTAGTTCTATTGAGAGAATCAGCCATAACTTGATCCTCCCTGCTGTCAAGCTAGTCTTTGGAGGCAGGCTAGCTCTACTCCCAGCCATGGTGTACAGCATTCATCGAGGCCTTCGTATCTTTACGACCAAAGCCATAGCTCGTGATATTATGAAGGATTTCAACCGAATCAAGCTGCCCTACTATTATCTGATGGGGGTGGCTGCTAATGCACTGCCCCTCTCTGATGCGACCTGGCCCCGAGGGTAATGCGACGGCCGATGATGCCTTCATCTACTAGTACCATGACATGTCCTAGACCTGTTCAACCATACCCAACTGCCGAGCTGCACTCGCATGGGTGGACAACTACTCCTTTTTTGTGTCGGTCCCGGCTTTCACCGACGAGGAAATGAGGCGCTTTCATCTTGATGGCGGTGTCGTGCCCCAGATCCTATCTGAGAAGATGTTCTGCTTGTTGTAGAATATCCGCCCTGCATATCAGGTGTACCGCAACCGCAACGTCGTCTTCTTGGAACCTTATCTACCCAGCCGATACTCTCGGCAATTCGGGTACAACTAGTTATTTTTAGACAACCCCAGTCCCTGCCTGGGTTAAAAGGGCGGCGTCCTGGATGGCATCCGGACCTGGCATTACTACAGTGCCGTCGGTACCCAAACCAGCTTCTGTCTACCCGACACTGGGGACTCGGGGCGCATCTCGAGCGTGAGGAGAAAGAGGCCTGGCACAAGAAAGAGCTTGAGGCGGTCAACAGTGAGCTTAGGACTGAGCTCAAAGATGATGTTGTGGCCATGTTCCTGAATGCTCAACTACTTTCTCAACAATCCAGTACATTTTCCAGGTAATTTGCCAACTATCAACTTATTACATTGGTTTTTCTCTATGATTCTTATGTTTGGTTTTCTTTTGTGTCTGCAATTTATGTTTGGTTCTCCATTTTCTTTCTTTCAAGTTAAAATTTGTATTTATTACATTGGTTTCTTTTCTGGACTGATTTTTTGGACTGAATTTTGCATAGTCTGAATTTTGCGTAATCTCGGTATCAGTATCGGAACTGAATTTTAGCATCTCTCTGATTTTTTTGGACTGAATTTTAGTCTCTGATTTGAACTGAGATTCTCACTTGGCACTATGTTGTCCTTATGGGTAGTTTCTTTATTTTGGCACTTAGTTTTGAAGTGAGATTCTCACTTGGCACTATGTTGTCCACTGGGCAGACTGGAGCTTTTTTTTATCTTATATTTTAGAAAATCTTTTTTGTTCTGTATAATCAGAAGAAGGCAGGTTTGGTGATCATGGCAATGTTAGGAATTATTCTTTATAAGCAGATACTAGATAGCTTAGCTTCTATTTTCACTATGTCTTTTTTCCTTGATATGTTCATCAGTGCTCTTTAGATTGTCATTATATTTTAACTTATTCTTAGTCTTTTGTAAGATCATCATGGAAATGCCATTTTTATTCTTGATTATAACTTGAGACAAAATGGCATGGGTCACCTGTGTTTGCTTATGAAATTATTAGTGGAAGCTGTTTATAAAATCTGTATCATTCAGTGGTTAGGGACCTAGAGGTTTCTCTCCGCATTTGTTGATGCTGGAAACATAGATTTTGAACTGTTTCCATCATAACATAATATATTGCCAAGTTATTTTTTACATGAAATATATGTATCATTTTTGTACTAGTTACGTGAGTTTATTGGCAATATAACCACTTGCTGGAAACTCCGAAACCAGTGATAAAATTTTATGGTCTGGCTTAAACACCTTTGATTTATGTAGTTTCTAGGGACTTAAGCTACAGATGATCACTTTTGCTTACCGATCTAGTTATACATACCTATTAACTCCTTTGCTATTAGGGAATGGAGATTTTGGTTTTGTTATGCTTATTATAGAAACAAAACAAGTGTGCCTTCTCTCTTCATCTATTTCTATGTAGAAATAAGAAAGTTGAGACTTTATCAAACACCTCCATGGGGAGAAGTAAAAAAAATCAACTGAATGTGATTGAAAGATATCGTCTCTTTTTTCTCCTAAGCATATCATCATTAGCATTCAAACTCAATTAAGTTTTCTCTTAAGTTTTTACTCCAATGACTGAAAATGTCTTCTTGACACTTATATGTGAAGATGCGCACGGGAGAAGTTAGTTTACTCTGTACTTGATGGCTTTGGAAACACCTTTGAGGTTATGCTTTTAGTGATTGATGACGAGATCTCACTTGAAGACGAAGGTGACATCTAATTCAACACTTTAATCACACTCTATTGACATGAGTCATCCATTTGTTGACAAAATCTACAATATCTTCTTCATTTGATCAAGATTTATAGTACAATAGTTTAACTGTAATGATCCCTCTTCCTTTGCCTCTACCAATCAGGCCCTTAGCCAGGACCCTTTTGCCTGTGAATACCCAGACCAGATCATTCAAAAATGTCTCTTTTTCATAGCAAAAGCCAATGCTAATGGAGATTTATTGACTCCCACTTTGTCGGATTAGCTCGTCTTACTGAGAATTTAACTTTTGTAACATCTTGATCTCTTCGTCGGCCTCGACTTTGCGAGTGCTTTATTGATATTATCATTACTCGGGCATGTAGAACAGTTTGAGAGTTGGCAATCGATCACTACATTGATCTCTTCAACTCGTTGCTTGTAACATGGAGTGAGTTTGAACTTTTTGCAACGCTCTTCTTATTTTTCATACCATCATTTGCATCTTTACGACTGTTTTTATCTTTATATATCATAATGTTGTTATGGTTTGTGCTTTTATCAAGTCTTCTCTCAATTCTTAAGTTTGTTATTATGTTAGGAATGAATCAAAATTGTCTTTACTTAGTCAATAGTTTTGTTAACTACATTCATTATTTGTCCAGTGTATATTGACTAAGCTTAGTCAAAAAAGGGGTCTAAAGGCTTGTTCAAAGCTATGATTGTAGGATTCTCAATCTATTTCAAGTTTAAAGTGCTGTTGGTTCCATCCCATGCTTTGGTTCCTTCCCATGCATGTCCTGGGTGTTATGGGGTTAATAGAATTCTCTGTTTTATCTTTTTCCTGGACCAATTTTTGGACTTAACTTTTTGTATTGTCTATACAGATTTTAACTTTTATATTAGTTTTTTCCAGCTTGTTACTGTAATTCTTGCTAGAATAATTGTACTTCCCATTTAAAATGTTTTCCAATTTTTTTCGTCTTCACTTAAAGCTTCCTTTTTCACTTGAAGCTTCCTTTGTCACTTGAAGCTTTTTCTGTACATTATTTTTTTTCCAATTTTTTTGTACGCAGGTCTGTATAGTTTGGAAGAACTTAATAGGTTTGTACAATTTGTTTAAACATTCACAAACTAATGTGGTCTAGTCTGTACAATTTGGAAGAACTTGTCTTTCTTTTCTGGTTGTTCGTGTATAGTTAGCAGGTTGCTAATATATTGGCATATCTTCATTTGCAGGTCCTTCAAAAGCATTCTGGATATGCTAAAATGATGGGCGACGATCTTGTGATGATAAAAAGTTTGGGTTAATTTTTGGGTTTATGTTGGATATACTAAAAACATGGTGTAATGGTGGAGACAATGGGTTCATTTTGTAACTGATCTTGTGGGTGATATATAGTGTTTTGGATTTATTTTGGAAAAGGTGGTTAAGGATGCTTATTGGGTTCAGCATTTTATATGTAATGGTGGAGACAATGGGTTCATTTTGTAACTGATGCTGTGGGTGATGTATAGTATTTTGGATTTATTTTGGAAATGGTGGTTAAGGATGCTTTGTGTTAAGCTTTTTTGTTGTTTATCAATTGAACATATATAGTTATATATGGATTTTGTTGTCTTCTACGTAATGGTAAAGAATGCTTGATGTTGTTAAGCTTTTTTTTGTATTGGAGCTCTGATACCTGGAGATACATCTGAGGACAAGCTTGACAACGTCCATGATTATATGAATTATGTGTATTTAAATTGTATGTTTTATAGCTGAAAAATACAGACAATAATTTCATAAGTGTTACTTTTGGGACAGTTATGTAATTGTCCTAGATATAAACGATATTTTTTGTAACGCTGGCAAATTTGTTTAGGATGGATGTTATTCGTCACAAACTCTTTTATTTTGGGACCATTTTGTAAACCGTCGTAAACATGTAATAATTCAAACTCTTTTGGTATGGTTAGATTTTTCGACCCTAAAACCAAATTAGGACGGTATTTCTCGTCCTAAAACTTTTTGCTACGCCACCCTAATAGCACTGTCACTTACCGTCCTAAAATTTGTCCCAAATTACAATTTAGGACTGATTTGGGTCTTTTTAAGACAGATTTTTGGCGTCCCAGAAAGACACTTTTTTGTAGTATACTATATTGTATTTTAAGATACATAATATACTCTATATAATATATGCCAGTATCCCTGTTAGTTAATGCTAACATCATATGGATAACTTGGCTTACCGAAACCCAACATTCTATTCCCTTACTAATCACTCTAGGTAAACTAATTACCTAGCTTACCTAAACTAATTACCTAGTCACTCCAACCTACCTAGCTTACCTACATCCTCATGTGACATTCCACTGCTACCTACTTATCCGTCTATCAATTCACCTAGGGATTTGGATCCCCTGCTACTACTACTACTGCACACACTATGACAATTTAGGGATTTGGACCCCTGTTACTACTACTGCCATTTTGTTCTTCTTTTTGTTTTCCCTTACTCCCTATACATTGATGCCACAAG
>JANAVB010036019.1:10274166-10354166 GCA_029216955.1 Iris pallida
ATAAAACTCATTGTAACTTTCAAATAGAGACTCATTACTGTCTCAAAACTCCTTCTATGGGTAGTCCTTGTCCATGGGTGAATACCTAGGGGTTTAATATCACAAATAGAGTCTAAATAACAAGGAAAGTGTGGTGTATTCCTATTGGAAGATTGATTCTCAATGAAAAGCCAAATGGATACGATCCAGACACATAGCTTCTAGCAAGTGGACACCTCTCTTGCTCCTAGTCTCCAAGCTCCTTCTAGGTTCCTTCTTGTGTAGGGAATTAGAGGAATAGATGGAAGAATGTGGGATTGGAAATAAATTGATGAAGGAATGGTTCCAAATGGGCAGACACTAAGTTTGGAAAGAGAGAGGCTATGGAATTGAAATAAAAGAATAGAGGAACTCCTCTATATGGTCGGCCATTTAACCCTAGGATAGGCTAATCTAAAATACCTAAGCTTCCCACTAATAGTTAACTTTCATATATCTATTTATTGGCATGGAGGGGTTTGGACCTATTTCGGTCAATAGTCTCATCTCTCTTTTAACTAGTTGGTCATAACTAATGAGCCTAGTCCAATAAGTTAGTCTATGGATCATGGCATGCTAATTTATTGGGCTCTAGTTAGTGTCTAGGCTAACCGGTTCACTAACACAAGTCTAACAATTAGGCTAGCCACTAACCGAATTAACTAACATAATATAAATAAATAAATATACACAATTTTATAAATAAATATTCATAATATAATGTAATCATGAAATGACAAAAATACTCCTCTCCCAGATTTAGGTAGTTACAGTTGGGATGGACCGGCTGAGCCAGTACCATGCTATATTAGATTGTCATAGGGTAAGTATTATCTTCAGGCCATTAGATCGTCCGGAGTTCGAATTTATGAGAGGACCATTGAGAAGGGAGTAGGCCCAGCAATCGAAGTTCTTATTTCCATAGAGGTAGCCACACACTAATAGTTAAGGAGTTCATAGATGTATTTTCGGAAGAGTTATCAGGTCTACCACTTGACAAACAAGTGGAATTCAGTGCTGATTTAGTTCAGGAGCAGCACCGGTTTCTTCTAATATGTGTATCGGTTAGCGAAGAAGGAGTTAGACGAGATAAAGGTTCAATTAGAGGAATTATAGACTAAGGGTTTCATTCGACCAAGTGCATCACCTTAGGGGGCCTCGATGTTATTTGTGCCAAAGAAGGACAGTTCAGTATGTATGTGCATCAATTAGAGAGCGCTGAACGCATTGACCATCAAGAATAAGTACCCACTGCCCAGATTAATGACCTGTTTGACCAACTGACGAGAGAAAAGGTATTCTCGAAGATTGATTTGAGACCAAAATATCACCATATGGAGGTGCGCAAAGAAGATATTCCGAAGACAACATTCAGGATTCGCTATAGCTATTACGAGTTCTTAGTGATGCCTTTCGGATTGATAAATATGCCTACAGTGTCTATGAATTTGATAAATAGGGTATTCCACTAATATTTGGATTAGTTCATGGTTGTCTTCATTGATGACATTTTGGTATATTTAAAGATCCACGAGGAGCATAAGAAGCATTTGAGGATTGTTCTGAAGACGTTGAGGAGCGAGAGGCTCGATGCTAAGTTGAGTAAGTATGAGTTCTTCTTAGACCGTATCTCTTTCCTTGGATACATTGTCTCGGTGGACGAAATTTTCTTTGATCCGACCAAGATATCAGTAGTAAAGACGTGGCTTTTTTCGACCAATGCCTCTGAGGTGAGAAGTTTCTTGGACTTGTCGAGTATTACCGAAGGTTTGTAGAGAACTTCGCAAGGATTGCAGAATCGATGACTCGGTTGATCCACAAGGAATAGGAGTTCGTATAGACAAAGGGGTATCAAGCGACATTTGATGAGTTGAAGAAGCGCCTGACCACGATAACTATTCTGACTATACCATCTAGACCAGGAGGGATCGTGATCTATAGTGGCACATCTAGGAAGGGACTAGGATGTGTTTTGATGCAGCATGGGAAAGTTGTAGCTTATGTTTCTAGACAATTTAGGACTCATAAGAAAAATTATCCCACTCATGACTTGGAGCTTGCCGCGGTGATCTTTGCCTTGAAACTTTGGAGGAATTACTTGTATAGAGAGTGGTAGAGATATTTTCAAACCATAAGAGCTTGAAATATGTCTACACTCAAAAGGATTTGAACTTGAGGCAGAGAAGATAGTTGGCGTTGATGAAGGATTTCGAGATTGATTTACAGTACCACCCAGGGAACGTGAATGTGGTAGCCGATGCTTTGAGTAGGAGACCCATGGTGTTTTTTTACTACTCAGCGGCATTTATGGAGGATTTATAGAAGTTGGGATATAAGTTATATTACCAGGTGTAGACGGCCAATTAACGAGTTATAACTATCACTTTTCCAAAATAAAGGTATTTTTGAATTTCGTGTGAATTGAATAATTATTTTATTTTAATGTATTTAATTGTGATAGTGATATTATTTGGTCAACCTTAGAACCATCTTAATTAGATGATTAGTCATGACTAAGGAAGACTTTGTTAGGTGAGATTAGACCAACCTTAAATTCATTTCTATTTAGTTAGTCTCTAACCTAACTAGAAAATCATTTAGAAATTTGATTATAAGTTAGAAGGAGTTTTTTCCTTTAAACTTTGTCATGACAACTAGGAGGGCTTCTTAGACTTTTTCCTATGAACCAACCCTAGCCTAATCTAGTTGTGGCCGGCCACATGTGGCTCTCCTTTGCTATTTATAGCAACATTTTCTCCTTCTTCCCCTTTCCATAGAAACCCTAACCCTAATTTAGGAGTTATTCCCCAAAGTTCCTCATACTCTCAAATTGTGTCCAAATTCACTCAAATCAATTTCATTTTATTATCCTTAGAGAGGAGAACGCTCTTTTGGCTAGCTTGTGAGCTTTTGGAGCATTGGGACACTTGGAGCTTGAAAGGGATCTAATCTAGGGATTTTATATTGGAAATCTCTCCTCCAATTGGTATGAGCTCTCTAAACCTCTAATTATTATTCAATTAGGGTAGATGCATTTATTTAGGACCCCCATTGCATTAGGGTGCCATTATAGAGGAGTTGAGGCTCTATTCTTCCTATTTGAGGGTTTTTCTATTTCATTTTGATTCATATTGGGGAAATCCGAGAATAGGAATCTAGGGTTTGTGAAATGGATTAATTAGGTCATACTAATAATTTAGAGCATGTGGGTATGCTTTCGGTCAAGTTTGGATCATTTGGAGTACGTATCACGAGAGTACCGGATACACACGTGTTTGACAAAATGACTCTTAGAGCATTCAATGCTCAAATTTTAGATGTAAACTTGATTTAGGATTTGCTTTGTCATGGGTTATCATATACTGTGTTTTCATAATAATGTAGAATGGTTTGATAGGTTGAAATGGTTGTAGGGGTTTAGTATTTCAGTGCACTATTCACTATTTTGGACAGTCAGTCCAGTCATTTCTGAGGAGTCCACTTTAGCTTCTTATTCAGTCCTCTTCACTGAGGATTTAGTCTTTCATAACCTATTCAGTCACCCTACTTGATCAGTCCCCATTTGAAGTTCAACCCATAAATGCTGTCATGCATCACCCTGGGTTTAGTCCTTTGAACTCTATATGTTTCAGTCATATTTTACTTTGGTGTTCAGTCCTTGGACAGTAAGGTCCAGTCCCTATAGTTGTTCAGTTGGTTATGCTCAGTCCAGGTTGGTGTATCAGTCCCTGCATTGGCATATATTTCAGTTCACCTGAGTTTCATAGTCCAGTCCCTTGTTTTAGTTCAGTCTATTATCAAGTTCATAGAGTATTAGTCCATCTTAATGTTTAGCCATCTGTCCATCTCGTTCAGTTCAATTAGGTTTGCCCTGCATTCTCTTTGTTAAGAGGTTCAGTCCTTGATAAGGCTTGGTATCAGTCAATGCAAGAGATAGCTCGAGCATATATGTGTTAATGTTTAGTTTCCTGTATCCCTTGTTTTGTCCCGATATCATTATGGATGTTCAGTCCTAATCTTCCTTGTATCAGTCGACTGATACTTAAAGAGTATCAGTCAACATCTAAATGTTTGAGTCCCTCATTGTGTATCCAACTTTCCCATTCATGTATCAGTCTCTAAAGCATGCATAATGTTCTGTCCTAGCATGTTGGTTCTGTCCTGCATCTTGGTCAGCAACATATGAGGGACACCCTAAGTTGTGCTATTAATGTATCAGTCTCCATACTCCTCTTGTTCAGTCATTAATATATAAATATTCAGTCTTTGTTCCATTTGTTTCAGTCCAAATGCATTATCTACTGTCCAGTTATGTGTCAGTCCATTCATCCTTATTTGATTTAATTTTCATTTGATTCAGTCCAGTAGGAGAGGGTTAGAGGATCGAGTATAGGAGTAGTTGGTATTAGTCATCAAGTAATGGCTCAAGGTGATAAAATTGGTTCAGTTCTAGTGTAATTTGGTATCAATTTTTGAGACAGGTAAAACTGATATGTATCAGTCCTCCTTTAACTTTCCCAGCCATTCCTTGGTTATGATACAAATATTAGAATGTATCAGTTCCCTATTATCAATAGTACAGTTTATTTGCATTTAGAGTTCATCCACATCCTTCTAATTGTTCAGAACTTGATGTGAACTCCTTTAGTTCAGTCAATAATTAAACATTAAGTTCAGTCATCTCATTCACTTCATGTTCAGATCATTCCTCTGGTCAGTCCCTAGCTTAATGTATTGTCCATTCAACTTTAAGTTCAGTCCATTTCAGTTATATTTTCCTGTCCTTCAAATTAGAGTATCAGTCCCATCTTCCTAATATTTTAGTTCATATTATGTATGTATCATTCATTAGGGGCAGTTGGTATATCCTTGATTTTTGTTGAATCCCATTAGTTCTATAATGTCCTGCATAGCTAATAGCATCAACCCCTACTCTTGTTCAATCTCCAGTTTTCTGAGGATCAGTTCTCTGATATCCACTTGTTCAGTCCATGTTCACACATGAACAAGTGTCAGTGGGATACTGATGTGGTGTAACAATAGGAGGATAATGTTTGTTTCTATATTTTTTGTACTATCATACTTCTCCCCTTAGATCAGTTAGGGCAATGGCAAGATTAGCATTAGTATCAGTTTAGTCCAGTTACATATATTAGTTTAGCCCCTTGGACTTATGTTTCAGACCATATAGTGTATGTTCAATCTCCATTGCATTCAGTTCACATGGGCATACAATGGGGGTTCAATCCACAGTCCCATTTGAGTTTAGTCCTTATATAGGTCAGCCCATATATACATACCATTCATATACATCTATATATATAATTATAGTAGTAGATAAGGGTTTTAGGTAATGTATTCTATAGGTGATGATGTAGGGTATATATATATATATATATATATATATATATATATATATATATATATATATATATATATATATATATATATATATATATATATATATATATATATACATATTTGAATCTAGGATTAGAATATGGTTTTGATACCACATTAGCCTAGCACTAATAGCCTAATTTAGTAAAACCTAGATTAGGCTAAACAAACCAAGTTGACCAATTAACTAAATAATGACCAAGTTTGACTTTCTGACCTAGAAGAGGCCTAGCAGCATATAGATAACACTATTAAATCTATTATTTACTTTAGAACACTCTTAACCTGTAAATTTCATAATAGGTCTTTGTGACTCCAGTTCGGATACCGATACGCAGTCACTGCTCAGAATATCGGGCGAGAATATTCTCTGATTATTTTCATCATGATAGTATCTATATTGCCTACTCTAGACTACTTTACTTGATGCTGACACATTGTTAACACGGATTAGTAATTTATGGATCTTGTCATACGATGTTATCCCCTTATCGGATACACCGGGTATTTCCTGTTCATGTACTTTAACATGTACATCGTGTACTCCTTGTATTCGTATTATTCATGTCTCTCATGTGCTCTCATGTACTCTCATGTGCTTCAAGTTCAAACTGTACATAACGTAAGGTGACCGGATCCTTGTGTATTGATTGGGGTAGGGGGAATAACAGTGGCTATGTGATTAAATCCCCTAGTGTACTTAAGTATTTGTCGATTATACCCTCGCGTATAACGGAGTTACCGTAGAATACTCATGTACAACCTAAACCAATCACATACTTATGCTCTGAATCACTTATATATATACAGTTTATATTATATTCATGTACTCAGTTCATTATCTGTATTTCGTATATTCCTGTATTTCTATTACAACATATTATGTATCTTATTCTATTGCTAGTTCTATATTTTCTACCATGCAATGAAATTGCTTTCAGAGTTATGTATTTTGCTCCAATCCTGACTGGATATGTTGACAAAATTTTACAAAGAATTTGGAGGATTTCTGCAACACTTATTATGGCACAGACTTAGACAACACTTGCGACCTGGATCACCAGGAGGATCCAGCTAGCCTAGAGGAGCCATAATAGTGCCTGGATTAGACTGCTAGGACATTATCTAGATTTGTCTCCAGCTAACTCTTGATATGTTATTATTTTATGTACTTTGTCCGTTGTGTTGATAATACTAAAACTTATTTCTACTCTGGCTTGTATCGTACTTTGATATCTTTCTAATCTATATCGTGCTATTTTCCTGTCACGACCTGCACCCACTTTTTTGGATACGAGACGTGTCCAAGCCAGCCTACGCCGCAGAGTCGGCGATAGAACGCTGTCAAGGCCATGATGCTCAATATCACATAAAGAATAACTTTATTGCTCATTCATATTTCTAAAATTTATTATAACAGTTACAAGATTTATATTTGAAAGAAAATACACAATTCTTACACATATTTGAAATGGCTACAACATCTATCTAAAGTCTAAGTTTTGGCCTGCAAGTACACCCGTATCTTCCAATGCTAATAAAAGCCACAGCTAACCCGAAAAATGTTGGTTTCCAGTCAGGAATGGAACGAGTACAATTTACTGAATGTAGTTTCAATATATGAAAATGACTATAAGACAGAGGTTAGACATCAATTACATGTTTTGAAAATAAACAGAAAAAGATGTGAGAAAAGACGAAAAATCAACAGCAAATAAATAAACTAAAATACCTTCCCAACTGTTAGAAGTACCTTTGATATGTGATCAGTCTGGGATACTACACTGCGAGGTCTACGAGGTCTACTTGCATAAAAAATAAACAACGTCTACGAGGTCTACTTGCAGAAATTAAACAATATCTACGAGGTCTACTTGCAGAAAATAAACAATGTCTACGGTCGGATCACACATCCTTGGTACTTCACATTCCCGACTCATCAATTATTTGACAGAATATAAAAATGACAAAAACCACATAACCAATGGCCAACAGTGAAATATAGTGAAAATCAATATCGAAAACAGACAATAAACTGTAATCGTCTGAGGTCCTGTGCTAGTGAAACTGATACTCCCGTTGGGTCCAGAATGGCCTGTTAGCCTAGGGTTGAGTGGTCAGAATCACAAGCAATAGAGATGTATGACTAGTCACGGTCATGATTAATCTAGAATGGAAAACTGTTTTAGAAAAGGAAATTGTTTTTTTTTAGAAAATATGTATACCCATTTTAAAAGTCTAAAGTATTTTATCTATAAAATCCAAACTAAGTTATATATAGGTCCAAAATATTATCTTACTAGAAATATAAGTTTAAATACATATACATATTGTCCAAAACTATTTATGATAACCATCACTAATATGTATACATAAAATTCATTCTTTAATAATCATATAATATTTTATTGAGAATAGAAACCATTAATTATTATTAGTTAAAATAATTTTAGATAAATGCTTTAAAGAAATCTAGCAAAATTATTTTATGCCGTAGCTATAATTGAATTAGAAAATATTATAGTTTAGGTTAAAACCCTATTTAAACCATGAAAGTAATATGGTAATATACTTTGGACCAAAACTATATCACACTAACATGAAATATTGTACTAATACTTTTAGAATTTCTAAATCAAATCTAAAAATCAAGGTAAAACCTAATAATAAATTTTATCTACAAAGTATACTTCCCAAAATAATAATGACAATGATTAATTATCTATAATAGTAACTACATAATTTAATACCACTAATCCTTTCAGTTACTAGGTATTCCTACAGTTATGAAATATATAGTAATAATAATAACTATTCTTGCTAATGGTCCAAAACTTAAAAACACCTAAGCTGTGAAATAGTGGTTCTTCCACTTTCCGAGAGAGCACCAAAAATGAAAATAAAACAGAAAGAGGAAGAGAGAGAAGGAAACTTCGGACGACTCACCTGCGTGGAAAACTGCGGCGGAGAAAGGAGCTCTACGGGAGCGGCTCGTGGGAAGGCTGTGCCGCGCTTAGAGGAAGAGGAGCTGCTCGCAGATCGATCGAGCGCAGGTGGCGCTCTACCTCAACTTGGCAGCGGCGGGGTCAGATCTGGGGCTCACCGTTGCAGCGGACGCCAGCGACGGCGGCAGAGGCTGTTCCAGTGGCCAGGGCACAGCATGGAGGGGGTTGCCCCCCGCGCGCGATACTGTGGTTCGGTGCCGGGCGTGTGCGCTCGGTGGAGAGGAGCTGGAGGCACTACGGTGTACGTAGGTCTGGCTCGACCAGAAAGGTCGGGTGCTGGCGGCGCTCAACGAAAAGGGTATGACGTTCGGAGGAGAACGCCGCGGGTCTTGGTGTCAAGACAGCTCGTCGAGGTGGTTCCAGATCTCGACGGATCCGGTCGAACTCCGGATCGGGGGTTTCTCCAGGGACAGCGCCGGTAAGCACTGCGGATGAGGGGATCCCGTCGAATCCAGGTGGTCGAGTCTCGGAGAAGGGTGCGATGTTGTTGGGGAGGCGCGGCGGTGGTCAGGCGCCTCACTTGCTGCTGAAGTTGAGACGGGCGGCTCACTCTGGAGGCGGCCGTATCTGGTGGACGGTACCCGCGCAGCGCGCAGGACGGCGGCAACGCGAAGTTGGTGATGATGAGGTGCTGTTGACGCCGCGGCTCGCAGGGACGCGGGTGAAAAGTCGGAGAGTCCAGGTACTGGCGTGGATTCGGCCGGAGGCTCGGTCATAGGGGTGCGTACGGTGCACGGTGGCGGCCGCGGGGTGCCCAGAGCGGGAGCTAGGTTTTCGACGACGAGTAACCCCAAGAGGGCGGCGGTCAGGTGAGTAATGTGTGGGTTTCAGGGGAGTCGGTCGGGATGGTGCTGATGGGGATGGCTGTTGGGACGTCCGTGTCGGCCTGTCGACACGGACACAATAATTGGATTGTAATAATGGAATAAGATGGATTGGACACGGACACACGGGTCCGAACACGGTATTGATTGATGGTGGTGATTTGGAATGGCGACTTGGTTGATGGTCGTGGCAGTCTGGGAATCAGTTGAAGGTTTGGCCAGAGAGGCGGGGCGTGCGGCAGACACGAAATGGTTATTTGGTGGATTCTGTGACTATCTTGTTGGAATTTTTGGTTTATGGGAAAAGAAAACAAGAGACTCTCTTTAAATAGGAGAAGCTTGACATGCAACTCCTAAATTAGATTAGGATCAAAATTTCAATTAGATAATCATTCCCTTTATTTAAAATCATTTAAAACAACTTAATCTAATCAAAGCCAATAATGACCATATTTAATTGAGATCAAATAAACAATTAAATTTTATCGAAATAATATTTTAAAAATATATTTGATAGTATCTATTAATATAAGTCATATATACTGTAATCCTAATCCAATAATGGATTTATGCTAATGGTTTGAAAAATATCTAGTATTATCAAAGTAAAATTTAATAGTATTTGACATTTGGCAAAGTCATTTTAAAAATATATCAAAATAATTTCGACGAAAGTCTTACTTATTCCTTCTAAGTCAAGGGTTTTGAAAGTCCAAAATAATGATAACATCCTTATGATGTATATTAATAAAAGACTGAATAATTTTAATACCATAGTTTAGTATTTTCAAACTATTTATTTAAAACTAAAATTTTGAAATGACGAGAAAGTAGCAATTAACGCGTATACGTTTCAAAAAGATTTATTTCAAGATACTAAAAGTAGAATAGGCAAATAAATAAATAAAAATTGGAAAAATTTGGAAAGAGGAGTTACAAATGTACCCAACTTAAAATAAATTTGTCCTCGAATTTAAGGAATGACTAGGACTTACAGAAGAAAATGGAAGAAAGAAGAAAATACACATGGCTTAAGATAGAAATAGCTCGCTGGAATATTTGTCTTGTTTTTGAATTCTGAGGAAGTTATCACTTAAAGGTAGGCACTAGTGCTGGAAAATTGATAGACATAATATTGCACGTTACCCTTTTCAAGGTAACCAAAATATTCATGCCATGAAGGGTATAACAAAATAAGGAAGTTATAAATAATCGTAAAATACGATTAACTAAGATAGTTTTGAAAATCTTCTCATACCCTCAGGTGTAAACATGAAGTCTACTACCATATATTTTGAGTTCGAAGATAAAGATAGAGAATACTACAATAGATAAAACCTCCTAAAGGTAAAACTTATTTATTAGAAGGATTGACAAGTGTTGTGTGTCAAGGACATAACTTCGCCCACTAGTCTTGACAAAGGAAGGACAAGTTATAAATCAAAAAACTTTACTATTCAATCCATAAATGGTACTAAATAAGAAGGAAAAATCGAATAGGTCTTCAAGAAGGATATGGTTTAACTAATAAAAGAATTTGACAAAAATTCTGTAGTCATAAAATATCTTCTATAAAGGAAATAAAATAAAATAAAAGTCTATTTTTATAACTAGAAATTATCTAAACAAAATAAATATTTTTAAATTCCGGGAAGTGAGCTTACCAACTACGCACCTTAGAAATTTCTTCCTAAAAATTTCGAAGGGCACGATTAGGTACGACTAAGGATATATTTAAGAA
Organism: Iris pallida; assembly: GCA_029216955.1. Lineage (NCBI taxonomy): Eukaryota > Viridiplantae > Streptophyta > Magnoliopsida > Asparagales > Iridaceae > Iris > Iris pallida. The sequence goes on from JANAVB010036019.1 coordinate 10,285,155, forward strand.
AGGCCATGATCAATGATCAAAATGATTTAGATCGTGGGTAGAATCGAACTTTAAGAAAATACCTCATGGTACGATCAAAAGGGTCGAGTCGCAATGGTCAAGGATATAATTGAAATATGATTAGCTAAACAAGAAGAGGAGGAAAGAAAAGAAAAAAAATGTTAAGCACGATTAACCTTTGGTCAAAATGGTCTAGTCGACGACCAAAATATTTTAAGAACAATCAAAATTGAAATGGTTTGGCACGACCAAATTATAGTCAACATGGTCTAGTCACGACCAAAATCGCTAAAGAATGATTAAAAAAATTAGTAGACTCTAAACGGGGTTATAGTCACTTAGATATAATTTAAGATACAGTCATGATCAAGATTAATCATGTAAGTCATCCATGCATGATAAAATTAGAAAGTTGGCACGAGCATGAAGAAGGTCAAAATAGTCATGATCAAAATAGAATGAAAATATAATATTAGTAATAATTGATTTGAAATACATGTAAGATTATGATTATAGTTAAGAGAGTTTAGTCGTGTTCAAATTTGTTTAGGAACGATCAATTAGTTAAGAAAAGCTATTTAGGCACGATTATAAATCAAACATAGGAAAGGATACGAATTGACTCGATCGAAATATTATAAAAGGAGTCTAGTCATGATCGAAATTGTTCAAAGATGATCAAATCCAAAATCATTTCGATATGCTTAAAATATTTATCCATAATTATTTAGGCATGAGTTTAGAATCAAAATCTAGACAAGTTTAGAAATCCAGTCGAAATTACATTAAAAGATGACAATCTGAAAAATAGAAGGATAAGAAAGGAAGGGAGAATTACCGGTTTATTGAGAAGATTGTGACTAAGAATAAGCACAAATCAATTTGAAAACCTAATAGTTATATGCCAATAAGACGTAGTCTCTATGGTATTCAAAACTCGTAAACATAATCGAAGTCATTTTACCGAGAATTTATGCCTCGCTAGTGTACAGCTAGCTGTATTAAACCCTTTGTTCCACAACTCAAGCTATGTTGCAGTAACGAATACCCTATAAGATGACCAAGACATAATTTTAAGAATGTTCGATCACCCACGCTTACTTGAAATTATTTCAACTTAGGGGTCATGCCACGCCAGTGCGCTGTTGGCTGCAGTGAACCCGCAGTCTCGATAATTCAAATAAGTGACTACAGTATGTTGTTGTCTTGTCATCGCAAGTCATCAAAATTATTTCAACTATATCCCCAATAACATCAAAGGAGTTTAAAATATCATACAAGTTGATAAAGATAAAAAAAAGTGCAAGTATCTGTTCTTCAAGTATAAGATCAGCTTCTTGAAAGAAAAAACAATTGGTTAGGAAGGATAATGATCGAAGTCAAAATAAGAAAAAAATCTTATAATCCTTATTTCACAGATATTCAATATTCAACGATTGAGAGGAAACTTTTGAATCCAAAAATTTAACTCGAGATTAATAGACAATTGAGTGAGAAGATTTTTTTTTTAAAAATTCCTTAGCTCTAAGAAAAAGGATATAAGTGATACAAACTTATGATATGGCGATGTTTAGAAAAGACATAAGATAAAGTTGTACAAATAATCATAATTAGGAAGAAAATGACCAAAGGCAAAAGAAATATAAACTTAAATTTTATATTTCTCTAATATTCAAGATCGAGAAAAAATATGTATAAAGCACTATATCTACCTATTATGAATATATATATATATATATATATATATATATATATATATATATATATATATATATATATATATATATATATATATATATATATAGCCTAAGTAAATCCAAAAATTCCAAAATATCATTCTAAGAGAAGGTTATCCTATTTCCAAGTAAAATATAAATTTAAATAGCAATAACACATATATTATATTCATTATATAATTTATAAAAATTATTTACAATACTAGAAATAGACCACCAATATATATACATGTCTATATATCTACATGGACGACGTTGGTCGCACTATATGACCACCAGGACTTGGGTTGGGTTCGGGCTAGTTTGGAACAACCAGGTCTTCTAAAAGCTAATAATCTTAATAATAAGCAATTAAATTATTCCTAGGGTTATGTCACGATTTGGCCTGGTTTTCTTAGTTAGTACACACCTATGACTCGGCCTTCTCTACCATGGCTAGAACACTAGTCAAAGCACTCGACCACACTCTCAGTGCCAAAATTCTTGGTTATCTTGCACTCCAAAACTTAACCGTGACTAAGGCCTTCTATAATAAATATTTATACAATTCTAAAAATCATATTTTGATTCAAACAAATAAATAAAAGGATATTTTCCAAATGAATTGTTGGTAACGTCCTAACATCCCGTGAGGCTTTTCGATCTCAATGAATTGTTGGTAACATCCTAAAAATCATATTTTTGTGTACGATAGTTTTCGGCATCTCGTGAGGCTTTTCGATCTCAAATGAATTGTTGGTAACGTCCTAACATCCCCATCTATTATCTCATAATGCTTTTATTGATATTTTTGAGTTTTTCTTATATTTTTTCATCCATACTCATCGAAGAAGTTTCCGAACATAAAAATATATTAATCTAGTATAGACTTTTGTTCTTTAATCTTCATAGAGTTATTATAGTTTTGTTGTGTATTTTTGGCATAAAGTCATAATTGTTTTCATATTATTCTGATTTATTTTAGACTTAGAAAATCATATTTTATGTTGATGTTTGGTTTCACATCTACCCGACAAGTTGGCTAATTGTGTTGCTAGTTAAGATTGTCAATTTGACACTTTATTTTTTTCTAAATATATATAATTGTCCAATAATATTTATTAATTATTTCAGAATTAATATTACTTATTTTATATTATAAAATATTATTTTATGGTAACATGAAACTACATATAGTAGGTAAGGATATATGTAGTCATATACTAGTCAGCTAGATTATTGATTGAGACTATATATATATATATATATATATATATATATATATATATATTATATATATATATATATATATATATATATATATATATATATATATATAAATAAGTGTTGTTTTGGAGTTAGTATTGATTTTAGTTTATTTATATTCTAGGAGTTCATGATTGTTCGACTGCAGTAGTAGGAGCCGGACCGTTGCTATATACTCTTTCCGATATTTCAGGCAAGATACCTTGCCATACTTGCTCTGTTTTAATTAAATTTTTTTTTGAAATCACTGTTCTGTTTTAATTAATATTGTGGTACTTATGGTTGTTAGCAATATCTTAGTAGTATGCGTCCAAGTATGACTTGGGTGCTATCGATGGTAGCATCGATGTGCGTGTTCATGTGTATGACTTTGTATGTAGAGGAGGTTCTTGATAATTATGAAGTTATTTATAATCACATTTATGACTTGTCACGAGGTATCACACGACATTGTGAGTGATGTTCATGTTTTTGCACGAGCTTATGTATCCGGCTAGCTACCGGTGCGACCGGTTCTTGTGTCGGTACATCTAGCGATTTGATTGAGTCTAGTTAGTGACTTGTATTGAGATATGGGTTGTTCGAGTCATGAATGTAATTAGTGCAATTCATAGGTGGAGAAGACTATTAGTAGGCATATGAGATAGCTATTTGTCATCCTCATTGTGGCGAGGGTTATGGATTTATGGTTTCCTGGTTATGGGTGTATTGCTAGAGGATATATCCGGTAGCGGCCTTGAATGCTCGTCATATACGATCGGAAGATATGCTAGTATTTACATAAGCCTCTTGCGGATGATACACTTTATCCCTTTATCTATTCATACGTACCAAAGTCGTCTTCAATATGCATGCATATATATGGTTAGCGAGCATGTTATTTATTATTTATTTGGTTAACATTATGTTATTCTGCCTTTTGTATCTTCTTACGTCGCTCTGAGGACATGGTGTTTTTTCAGATCCGAACGAGCATTTGTTTCCTACTGTTTACGGACCGGGGATTGAGACTTGTTATTTTTCTGAGGACTTAGTAGTTTTGCCAGAGGAGATTTTCTGATCCAGGGGTATGGAGATTGCTTAGAGACAAAGACATATTATCTAGTTAGCCTATGTCCTAGTATGTATGTTATTTCAATAATTCATTGTTTCCAGCACTATATTTTATATTCTGTGGGTATATTTCCACTATACTATTCGAGTATTTTCAAACAAATCTTGTATTGGATTATTTCTGACTTGATATTATTGTATTTACAATTTATTACTATATTTCTCTTTGTGTTTATGTTGTTGTTCCGTGGATGAGATTATAGTCTTTGTAGAGGTATAGTTTACCTGTGACTGTTGTAACTAGATATTTTACAGCGTACTACGGTTGGAGTGAGATACTTATTGTAGTTCGTATAGCTGGCATGCTCATGTCTTGGATTCCTATGTATTTTGGAACTGAGACGTGACACATCCTTACTCTATAAATACTCTCTTTGTGACTCCATTGAGGATCCTACTGCAGCTGTCATTAGAGTCTAGGAGTCCTCTCGAGTTTAAAAGAGGTAAAGGTGAGCGTTCCAGACGTTCCTTAATAACTTGTTGGTTCTTGGATGCAGATCATCTAGAAGGCGAATCATACTTTCAGCAACGATGGTTATCATCATCCCAAGCAAGAGTTCTTCTGTCTTCTTCTCCTTCTCTCTTCTTCTTTTAAGTTGTAAATCATTCTATTTCAATTGCAATTACTTTTGCAAGGAAGAACAAAGTTTGTTTTCATTAGTTTATAATCTGATTTTCTGTAAGTTGTAATCGAAAGTCATTATAATTGATAGATTCGTTGGAATCGAGTAATTCTGAGAGCAAGCTTGTTTGCGTGAATATCTGAGTCTAGACTACAACGTCATGATCAAACAGAGGGTAGACTAAAATCTTGTGTGAACCTCTATTCCTGGCCTTCATGATCCATCTTTGATCTACCAAGGGACTAAAATATTTTAACAACACTAATATTTTTTAACACATTATAATTAGTAAATAATGTATTTCGTGTTATACTTAAATTAAAATAATTAAAGAACTAGTATTAGTAAATAATTATCAACTTAGGTAGATAATTAACTAATTTTATTATTATAATATTAATATACTTTCTTACCCTCCTACAAAACATCATTTTCAAATAGTTAAACTTTAATTTTTGAGAAAATAACTAAAAATGTCAAATGCACATAGAGAACACTCAGCAAGAGGAGAACCAGAAACAAAACTTATCTTGACATTCTTCTAAGCTCTTTAATCAAATAATACCAAGGCATATAGGTTATGGAAACCAAAAATATAGATTATGGAGAACAAGTAATTATGATGGATCATCCATATTTACAACATAAATCAAATTTTTAGAAGAACAAAAAGTCAAATGTACATAAATCGAATTTTACAAATAAATTTTACATTCATAAATTGGGCGTAACCGATCTCAGTTTACAAATTTTCTGTAAAAAAACTAAGGCTGTCTGATTGGAATTTTTTCATGGAAAATATTTCCATATTCACAAATTTTCCACCAATCGTAATGTTTGATAGCTTATATTTTTCATGGAATTATTTTCCAAAAAAAACTATCATTTTCTATATTTTCATCTAAAATGGTGAAAAATGTAACTTGTCCAACCCATAGGAAAATATCATTTCCATGAAAAATAACCATTTTCTGTGGAAAATAATGGCAATCAAATACCCAAATTAAGTTTTCCATAAAAAATAATTAAAAATTCATGAAATTTTTTTTCCTAGAAAATTAATTTCATAAAATTAATTTCTTTTCCACATGTTTTCCATCTTGCAATCAAAACTCATCATTATCACATTCTTCTTAGCTCATTAATAATCAAATAATACTTCATTCTTTCTTTAGTTTCGCCTGCGTAATTTTTTATTCCTCTATCACGGTACAAAAGGCTTGAAAATTTTGAAATCAAAGTAGATGAAACTGACAGAAGAGAGAGAACATCAGGCTAACGCATCGGCATCGGAATGATCAATTCTTATACTGACTAGCACATTAGTCTCGTCGACGACGTCGACAGTCGCCGGCTTCGTCGTGCTTGTTGCCTTTGCGTCGTTCTCATCATCATCAAAATTTTGATCCAAGACCCCGCGGCACCCATCCGCTCCTCGGGTTAGTTTCTGTGCTCGGTCGGCCTGCGTGTCCCAGTCAGTTCTCCGGATGACACCAAGCATTACTAGGACACATGTTGCTTGTGCGGCTAGAAGACCCAACCATAGCCCTCTGAAGTCCATCCCCAGCCAGAAGGCCAGTCCTACTGCTATTGGCATTCCGACTCCGTAGAACGAACCGAGGTTTATGTTTGCTGCGGCCTTCGGACGCGCGCTCCCTCTTAGCACTCCGCAGCCAGTCGTCTGCGGACAGTTTCCGAGCTCGCACAATCCCAGAATCGGCAGGACCAGCGCGGTTAGCCTGAGGATATCCGCATCCAAAGTGAACATCCTTGACCACACATTACGAACAGAGAATGCGAACGTAAGCGCCGCCAGGCCGAGCAGGAAGCTCATGACGAGACCCACTTTGGCCGCTCGCTGAGCCCGGTCGGGCCTGTTGGCGCCAAGTTCGTTGCCAACGCGGGTGGAGACGCCGAACCCCAACGAGGACGGGAAAATATATATTAGGGATGTTGTCTGGATCAGTACCCCCATGGATGCCACAGTGGCTCGCGGATTGAGAAGCAGCCCGCAGAGAATGATCATGATCTCGTACCACCACCACTCGAGGCAGACGGAGATGCAACTCGGTATCGCCAGATTGACGAGCGACTTCCACCCTTTAAGTGTTTGTGCGGTGAGAGCGACACCACCGGTGCGCTGGTACACACCGGAGAGGTATACATATGCGACGAGCAAGAAGAGGAGATTGAGATTGGTTAGTACCGAAGCAAGTGCGACGCCTTTGATTCCGAGTTGGAGGACAGAGACTAGTACGTAGTTGGCAGGGAGGTGGAGCAGTAGAGCGATGGCGGCAGAGCTGGTGAGAGGCATGGTGATGGACTGACTTCGTAAGTATATGCGTATTGGGTGGAGGAACGAGTTGAGGAGGAGGTCCGGGAGGGAGAAGAGAATGTAGGACTGCGCAACAGCTGATATGTCGTCCGCCTGGCCGCAGAACAGGAGTATGCGGTGCATGTTGAGCCAGAGGAGAGCAATGGGGAACGAAACTGAGAGCAGCAATAGAACAGTCCTCTGCAGAGCGAGGCCGAGAAGGGAATAACGTCGCGCACCAAAGGCCTGGCCGCAGATGGGCTCCATGCCCATGGCGAGGCCGGAGAGTACGGAGTAGCCGGTGATGTTGGCGAAGCCGATGGCGAGGGCCCCTCCGGCCAGAGGGAGGTCCCCGAGCCGGCCAAGGAACAAAATGGAGATCATCGAGCGGGAGTAGAGGAGGAGGCCGGTGAGGATCATTGGGAGGGAGAGGCCCAGAATAGACCTCGCTTCAATTGCGGCTAGCGAGAGATACGTAGCCGGCTTCGGCTTCAGAATGGGAGGGTCGGCCGGGCTTGTGCGCTGGTCCTTGATCAGTGGTGTGCTGAGTATGCGGTCGAGGTCTCCGCATTTGGAGCTGATCGTGCTTTCTGCTTTGCACATCGTTGCTGATTGGGAGAGTCTTGGTTTCCAAAACTGAGGCAAATATATATAGAAAGAGTCAACCAATCAATCAAGAAACAAGTTCTTGAGAGGATTGAATTGATCTCTATCTGTGGGTAGGAGTCCCGGGACTGGGGGATAGTTATATGTACGAACTGGGGTGGGGTGGTCGATCGAAAGCTCAATGATCACTCAGTCTGCCGGCTTGGCATGGAGGACTCCTGTGTCGTATCAACGCGGAGGCTAGTTCTTTGGCCAGCATATGCGTTTTGTCAATTCAAGATCATCTACTACTCCGTAATCTCACTATGTCACTCGACTACTCTATTCTGCGTCTCTCCGGTGGCCCTATGGAGGAACGGAGGAAGGATAGGTGGAGCTTTTGTTTAGGAGAAACCCTACGGTGATCCTTCGGCATTCCTCAACCTAAAATAGTTTTCGCGCGCGGGAGCTTCTTTATTTCCAGCAGTATGAACAAAACAAGGCATGTTTTGTGGTTATTTATAAGAGCACATCCAAAGTTTATCAGGGCTAGTCTGGATTTGGGCTAGTTAAAATTTTGGGAGAATTTACTCAGGCTAGCCCATTTTTTACTCTTAGGGCTGTCCCAAACTCAACCCCCCCCCCCCCCCCCCCCCCCCAACCCCAAAAGTTTGGTTTCATTTCCAAGTTTTCTTCTCTCTCTTCCAAAATCCTAATTCCTCTATTCTTCTTCTTCTTCTTCTTCTTCTCCTCCACCATTCCTCCATCCCTAAGAAGGAACTTGTAATCTTCTTCTTGTCCAACATCTTCCTCTTCTCCTCCACCATCATCCTTTTCTCAGCAAGACCGATGTCACCCAAACCATCCTCACAAACAAGGTAAAATTTCTTTCTTCCTCTTCTCCTCCACCTAATTCCTCTCTTCTTCTTCCTCTATTTGTTTCCAAAACCTTGGAAATTAATTTCGAAAATTCTAGCATCCATTACATTGTTTATTTCAATTGTTTGTACCCCATTAGAATTAAACTACATTTGGAGTGGGGAATTACCCATTTGAATTAAACTCATGTATGCACGAACGAGAAAACCCCGAGTAGACCAGCACTGTCCAAATTTCAGGCAGTCCTGAGAACTAGTAGGACTGCCAAAAAACTGGGCAGTCCTAAGTCACAGCAAGTGTAACAAAGGACTGCCCAGTTTTCTAGCAGTTCTTACTGGATGTAGGACTGCCAGAAAATTGGGCAGTCCTTTGTTACACTTGTTGTGACTTAGGACTGCCTAGTTTCCTGGCAGTCCTACTAGTTCTCGGGACTGCCTAAAATTTGGGCAGTCCTTGTTTGTACTTTGTTGAATTAATCCCTGAAGTGCTAAACTGTCGGTGCCTAAATTTATAATTTATAAACATGCAGGCTTCCAAAGTTAAGAAATTGGAAAAAAAATCTCATTATGTGCAAGGGCGAGAACTACGAAGATGTTGGTCATCAGATGCAAAATATTGCAGCTGATTTTCCATTTCTCGAAGAAGAGCGACGCACGAAGATGCGTCATGAAAAGAAGAAATGACTCTGTAGTTTGTATTTGAAGACTTGGTGTGTATCAGTATTACACTTTTGTAGTTTGTTGTACTAGAATTATAACAGTTTGTGTTGAACATATTATGTGTCAACAGTACATTGTTAATTGGTATCATACATGCGTATCATTTTGGCAAGTTTGCGTATCTTATTGCGTATCTTATTGACGGCAAGTTTACTTGATAAATGCGTATCATTTTGACATGTTTACTTGATAAATGTGTATCTTAATTGCGTATCATACATGCGTATCATTTTGGCATGTTTACTTGATAAATATGAACATAGGTTTATTATAAGGCATATATGCAAGTGCAACTAAGGCTTATGATAAGGCAGGACATAGTCCTTATGCAAGGAAGAAGTATCATAGTTTGTGTCAACAATTGCTGTGAGCATAGACTGCCCAGTTCCTGGGCAGTCCTTGTTCACAGCAAGTTTTGGACAGGACAACCTAGATTCCTGGCAGTCCCCTGCGTACAGTGGACTACCAGGAATCTGCGCAGTCATACTCAAAACTTGTTGTAAGTAAGGATTGCCCAGTTCCTGGGCAGTCCTAGTTCACAGCAAGTTTTGAACATGACTGCCCAGATTCCTGGCAGTCCCTTGCGTACAGTGGACTACCAGGAATCTGGATAGTTCTGTCCAAAACTTGTTGTGAACAAGGACTGTCCAGGAACTGGGCAGTCCATGCTCACAACAATTGTTGACACAAACTATGATACTTCTTCCTTGCCATCAATAACATACTAAATAAGTGACATGTATATAATACTTAATAAGATAATCAATAAGTGACACAAATATGATACTCGATAAGATACTCAATATGTGACAAGAATATGATACTCAATGTGACAAATACGATACGATACGAAAATATATAATGGTTCTTTCATTCTTCTGCAAAATGTGCCAAAAGATATAATGTTTCTTCATAAGTTTCTGTTTACAAAATGTGCCAAAAGATATAAACATTCTTCCTTTCTTATGTTTACAAAATGTGACAAAAGTATCGGTGTAGGATCCACCATTAGTCAATCAAGACATCATAGTGGTCTTATGGCCCGGTATAGGAACCACATAGATTGTTTTCTTCTTGTAGACATTGATCGTATATTATTATAGGGTGTCGTCCAAGCGATCGCTTCTTCCGGAGCATGTTTATACTAGACTGGCTCAGGAGGAGAAATATGAGAGTTCTCGAATAACCGCGGAATGACAAAGTGATTTCCGTCAAGTCCAATTGTATATAGAGTGGGTATACTGTAGTCTGCCGGAGGAGCGCACATTGGAAAAAATGTGTTGTTCATTTTCTTTAACAGAATAATAATTGGTATCTTGTACCTGTAAGTGAATACATATGCAATATAAGTATTTAACAAATTATGCACGTTATCCAGGAGACGGGCGCTTTATCGATCTTCTGGCCCACTGGGGAGCCACCTCCCATGGCCACCAGATCGTTGCAGCGGCAGCCACCTGGGCAATATGGAAAAATTGCAACAAAGCGAGGTACGAGGGACAGCAATACTCTGCCGATCAGCTCATCCGGAAGATTCACAGGCAATGTCGTAAACGGAGTTCTCTCTGCTCCCACACTTCGCCGGCATTCGGGTACCCGATCATCCCTTAGTGTCGACGGCTTCGACCGTCCTTCGCCCCAGTCTTTCCTTTTGTGGTATACTTTTTCCTTGTATACGTGTCAGGCGGCGGCTGCGACCGTCATTCTACCCTGTCTTTCCTTTTGTGGTATACTTTGTCCTTGTATACGTGTCAGGCTTCTGTTTTTTGAGCCTTGATCAATAAAAGAGGGGGTTTCTCAAAAAAAAAAATTATGCACGTTAAGAAGAATGTGTTGTAGATATGTTTTGAAAGAATGATAATTGGTACCTTGTACCTATTAGCGAAAATATATCCAGCAGAAGGTATATCCATGTAATGTTTCTCTCCAGTAGTATGATCAGCACACGGAATGCTTGTTAACAATTCTCCAACTGTTTCTTGGCTTAGTAATTTGGTGTAGAATGAAAGACTAGACTCCAACTCCTCGTATAGCTCCGCTCTAACCTGTCTTCATCCGTCTTTAACGGAATAGCCTAGATGTCTTGCAAGAGCATGGAACCCACATTGTCCATCTTTAGGCACATCTTCAATAGACCAAATATATTCCCGTAATGCAGGAAGAATGCACTAATGTATTTGTCGAACGTATTTGGAACGATTATTTTCTGTTTCTTTCTTTGAATAGGAAGCTTAGCAAGCTTGTTCTTCCTCTTCGAACAAATGACCCTTTGCACCCTTCTTTCAATATTCTCAAATAATGATAGTTCCCTACTAGTAGACTCGAGCTTCTTCTTTTGTGCTCTGGTAAGTCTTCTTGGGGGTCTACCCTTCGAAGCATCAACTACAGATGGCTCATGCACATGACTACTAGCCGGGTAGGCAAGTTCTTGAATTTTAAGATTAATCGACTTCTTCTCAGGTTCTAGTGCATCACACCATCTTACATGGAGGAGTTTAACTTGTGGCAAGGAAAATAAATCATCGTGACTGTCCACCATAGACATGATTGACAATTGTCTCCAACGTTGATCAACGACCACTATTGGAATAGGTCTACATGGCATCGATATTCATTGATCTCATGTGCGTAAGGAAGGCCGAGAGAATGTCGATGTGTACAACCACATACTTCGGGATCAAAATCGACTGAATTCGACCAACTAATCTCATCAAATAGTAGTGCCAATACATGACGAGACAATACATGGACTAAAGCAGACGAGCTCTTCTTTCTTATGTTCGTGCTTTACAATTTTGAGGCTCATCTCAAATGAAGCCTTTATCTCGTTTACCGTCGAATTGGTCATTAGATTTATCGCCTGCCAAACTGACACAAAACCACCGACCGATGAACGTAGATATATTTTCAGTCTTGAGTGTGAACCTTCGGCATGGTTGGTAGTGGTCGTGCCATAATGCTTCACCATATTCGTCCATGTTAAGATGAAATCTTCTTTATGTGGATCAACCCATGTGTGTTTAATATAAGATATACATGGCTTGTTGCTACTTTCCCACTTCTCTTTTAAGCCAACCGTGCTTTGTCAAAAGCGTATATACTACTTGTTTGCCACACAAGGGTCCAATCGTTGTAGAATTCTGCGAATCAGTCCATATCAAGTTTGTCGTCGATTTTTTTGAACTTGCTCTTACATTGTGCTTGAATATTTCGATTAATATGCCAGGAGCATAGTAGTCTACGAGCATGAGGAAATACGATATCTATCGCATTTGTCAATGCATATTCTCGGTCGATGACAAAAAACAGACGGCTCTTTGTGTCCAGTGTAAAGTGTCTTCAATTTGTTCAAAGAACATGTATAGTCATCTACTGTTTCATTCTTCAAGAAATAAAATGCAACTAAAAATGATTCACCAGTTGACGCGAAGCCGACAATATGGAAAAGTGGCATCTTGAATTTGTTAGTCTTGTACGTACAATCAACGACCAACACATCGGCAAAGGACCATGCCAAATGCATACAATCAGGTTGTGCCCAAAACATAGAAGTGATTTTATTAGACTGTGGATGTCTTCTATGGTACTCCACATAGTGGTTGTCGACAAGTAATTTCAAAACTTGCTACATCGCCATTCTTTCGCTTAGAGTATTTGTTCTCGATCTCGAGAGTGCATTGTAGATTGTCCTCATAGTAGACTTGTTATTATCATTCTTCTGACCCACCGCAGAATATATCTGTTTAGGGCCAACTTCGGAGCTGGACAATTCTTCAACTAACTTCTTCTCCTCTTCGTTCAATCTTTCGGTATAGGGATGACCTGTAAGTTTCTCCGCCAGATGGTGATTGTGTATCCCATTTCTAACATCAAGTGTCCACTTTCCATCCATTTTTGAGACAAGCACTATCTTGAAAGGACAACCACATTTTTTGGTCCCTACCGCCTTCTCTGGGACTTTTCTTCGAGCACGTTCTTCTTTTTTCTGATGAACCCTAAATGCCCCACCTCTTTCGTATCCAAGATCCACAGTTTTACGACCCGGCCGGCCTCATAATGACCTTGGAATAAGAAGGACTGTGTTTGATTGCCTTCCAACTTCTTTATACCATTCTAAAGCTTCTTCATAAGTTTTAGAGGCAATATATGTTGAGAATAAAGTACTCAAGTCAATGGAAATAGGAAATGGTACGCCCTATAGAAAATTTCTGATAAAAATGCCAATCTCAATTATAAAAACAAATACAATATAAAGTAGTTCAGGACTGTCAAGAAAACTGGCAGTCCTTCTAATACAGGGGACTGCCAGAATACGTGGCAGTACAGAGGATGAACTGCTGTACAACAGGACTGCCAGAATATCTGGCTGTCCTATGTTCTTGTAGGACTGCCAGAAAATATGGCACTCCTATGTTCGTATAGGACTGCCAGAAAATATGGCAGTCCTATTGTACAATATTTCTACACAAGGACTGACATATTTTTTGGCAGTCCTTCTTACTTGAAGGACTGCCACGTTTTGTGGCAGTCCAGCTTTACAGAATATTAGCTTCGAGACTGCCACAAAATGTGGCAACCCTTGTGTCAAAGTCTTTGGGCGAAGTATTCGTGTCGACTACGTAGTTGGTCGATCGGGGACCTACCGAGAGTTCTTCAGATGTATTGATGTGTTCTTCGGAAGGTCCGGACTGTTCGATTAATAGACGTGATGACCCACTTTCCTCCATAATTCCTACATTATGACAAAATATAAGATATTTTGGGAGAACCAATTATTTAACAAAATTTGTCGTTTAGTTGTCGAAACCATACCGAATATACTAAGAATCTTCCTTCGAGAATATTCTAGGGTTTCGAGAAAGGTGGGGTTGAGAAAAAAGTTGGGACCACAAGTGGGGACAACTAGGGTTTGGAGAAAGTGGGAGAGAGAGTGGGGGTTGAAGAAGAAGACAATAAAAATAAAAGAGTTGTCTTTATACCTAATAATGGGATAGCCCTGAGTAAATTTTTCAGTGACAAACTTATAAGTAAATGAAAGTTAAGAATGGGATAGCCCTGATAAACTTTGGATGTGCCCTTATAAGTAACCATAGTTTAGTACGTAGGTTTCAATCGTTAATTAATCATTGAGTCTGAGTAACCCTGTTATCAGCGGAGAGAGGCACAAAAGTTCTGACTGGATGCCGAAAGATCAGAGGATCGAACCATGAGAGCGTATTATTCCTTTTATTTATGATGGGAGTTGGAAAGCAGTTCAGATCAGTGGATCCAGCCACGAGAGCGTATTATTCCTTTCATCAATGATGGAAGTTGGGAAGCAGTTCATTAAATTAATCGACAAATTGTAAACGCAAAATTATTTGTTAACACTTGCTCCATCTAATGCTACGTACCAGATGGGTTAAGGTGTATAATGGGTCGGGCTCATGCAAGGTTCGTAGTCAAGGAGCTCCAAAATTCGGTCCGGTCCAGACGACGTCGGCCTTGATCGACACAGACTCTGTCAACGGACCGTTCTGGCCTAGCTCGGCCCATACCCATAGCGGGTCCGGGCTAGTCCGCATTTTTGGCCCAAAAGCCTGGCTTGATTCAAACCTCGGTCTGAACCAGTCTAGCCCGTATAACCCGGTCGACTCATCCCGGCCCGATCCGGTCCGCCAACCTGGTCTAGGCCCCGTCGGACACAAAAAATTCAATTTTTTAATATCCGTTGGGAGGTATTTTGACCAAGATATGCCTATTTTATATCTGTTTTATATCTGTTTTAGAAATATTTCGATCATTTTGCTAAAAATGACCAAAATACCCTTATAACAACTATATTTTAAGGATATTAGGAAAATTTATATCCTAGTGTTCCTATAAATATGGCAGAAATTATCAAAATTACCCACAATATTTTTTTTCCTCTCTTACAATATTTAAAAGCAAAAAAAAAAAAAAATTCAAGATTGAATTAACAAGTGTCTGGAGCCCAAAGTCACAATTTTTTGCATACTGGAGTACTACTTTCTAAAGTACAAAGTACATTTTTTTGGGGGCTTCACATTTTGGAGGCTTCAAGTTGATGTTTCAAGTAATTTTAATATATTAAAAAAATAATTTTCTTCATCTTTTTTTGTGAATTTTCCTACCCTATATTTTTTGTTGAGAAAACAAATTAATCTAAATTGTTTTCTTTTCTAAAATTTATTTTTTAAAAGATGGATGCTACTAGTTCTAACCAGCCTCATTAAGGTGGATTCGAACAAAATTATACTTATTATACTGATTGTTTGATACTGATCTTGTTCCATATTCTGATTTTCTGTCACCAACACAAATGTCACCTCCGGAAGTTAGAAGTATGACTACTTATGTTACAAATAAAAACAATTCAGTTTTATGAAAATTTTTATGTCACCAACAATGAGAGCGCAACTGTTTTAGATCCAAAAGATCAAAAAGCAATAGCTAAAGGTGCACAATGCAAGGCATGCAAAAAACATTAATAGAAAAAAAATGATGTCACAGACACTTTAAGAAGACACTATAAAATTTGTTATGGTAAGGACACATTACATTATAGACAAATACACTAGTCATTGGTGCTCAAGGATCTTCTATAAGAGCCGAGTTAACAAAATATATTCTTTGTGATGAACAACCTTAACATTTGGTGAGTGAATCATATTATGATTATTCAAGTTGTACTATTAATCATTGTTTCTAAATTTTCTAGATCTTCTACAAAAGCAGAAGTTGTCAAAATATTTCAAAATGAAAAGATAGGTTTTAAAGAAAGTTTTGTACATGTTAATAATAAATTTGATTTAACTTCTGATATATGGAATAGTAAAAACAATTACCAAATTTATTTGTATTACGACATTATTTAGATGTAAAATAGATTTTTAAAAAGAAATTATTTGTCTAATACCTTTGAAATTTTCACATACTAGCTACAATCGGTGGACCTATACAACAAGTTTTATATGAATATGATATTCACAATAAATTTTTTTCTATTGATAATGCTAGTAATATCAATTATTGTATTACTATTTTAAAATCACAATTTTTGCCTATAGTAAAAGGATAACTTTTTCATATTAGATGTGCTTGTCATATTGTTAATTTAATTGCCCAAGAATGTCTTCACTTCTTTCAAACAAATTTAGAAAATTTTAGATCATGTTTAATTAGTTTGAAGACCTCTGTAAGTAGACAACAAGATTTTAAAATTGTTATATGCACAACATGGTATGACTTTTAGAAAATTTGTTAAGGATGCACCACATAGATGGGATTATACTTATTTAATGTTAAACTCTTGTATTAAATTTAAAGATGTTATTAGACATTATTGTATTATTAATCTAAGTTTTGATTTCAGGTAACTAAAACTGATTAGTTATTTGCTAGTTCAATTTATGAATCTTTAGAATTATTTTACGATGTTCATGTATTTTATCTGGAGTTCATATCCAACTTCTCATTTAGCTTTAAAAGAAATTATTAACATGTCCTATTATTTTTTAAATATAGAAATGCTCCTGGTTTTGATAATGTTGTTTCCAAAATGGAAACAAAATTTCTAAAATATTGGCATGATATATCTCTTCGATGTCATTTGCCTTCCGTTTTTATCCTAAAATTAAATTAGATGGTGTATTTATATTGTTAGATGATTTTAGTGATAATATGAATGTTGAGGTAGGTCACTTAAAAGTAGAAATTAGAAATATTTTAAATACTTTAATTGATTTATACGACTAAAAAGTTATATTGAACTAACCCAGTACAACCATTTAAGGTAGTAGTACCTCTGGTTTAACATCTAAGATATTCTATGCTAAAAGTATACTACAAAGAAAAAAGCAAAAATAATCTTCTCTACCAACTCATGAATTGTCATTGTATTTCAATTATTATGAAGAAAATAAAGATAATTCTGGATCATATTTTTCAATTTTAGAATAGTAGAAAAGACACAAAAATTGTATCCTATATTTTCTTCTTTTGAACATGATCTTCTAATGGTCCGGTGTCCATTGTTGCATCAAAATCTTGTTTTTTAAAAGGATCATAAGGAAGAAGAGGAGTAGGACGCTGCCAAATATTTTAGAACTCTGGGTTTGTGTTCAAGATTGGGTTCGAGCTAAAAAACAAACTCAACACCTAAGAGATGAAAGTGTCGACATCAATTAGCTAGACTTTCAATCTCTTACTTTGAGGAAGCTAATGGAGGAGATGTTGAGTAATAAACATGGATGGAAGACGAACGACGAAAAACACAAGAAAAGACTTGTATATTTTATTACAAATTTTATGGAAATAAAATCTCAACTTTCTTTTTTTGTTAGTTATAAAAAATGTTATACTAGAATTAAATTATAATGACATCAATAAAATTATTACATTTTTTCCTTCTAATAAAAATTTAAAAAGGTGGTCAAAAATTAAAAAAACTAAACCAAGCAGCCCTGAACCGACCCGGCCTAGCGCAGTTCAACTCGCCCCTCCCACGACCGGTCCATAGGACTAGGCTGTGTTCCTTCTTCCACCGACAGGTCCGGGCCAACTTGGTCCGCTTCCTCTCCCAGACTAATTTCAACTCGGCCCAAAATCGCTTAAACGAAGTCAGCGTAGGCTCCAGGCGGGCCTGGCTCGACCCATACATACCTTTACCCGACGACAAAGTGAGAGCATAATTAAGTCTCAAAATCCAATAGAAAAATATGATTTTTCTAGTATTTGCTTTTCTATAAACTCAAATTAGAAATTTAAGAAAAAAAATTCATTTTTGTTTTGTCATGAAACCATCAAAAACTTCTAAGGTGGATTAAAAGAGTATTATGGGGAAGACATTCCTAAATCCATAAGCTGATAATAGGTAACAACATGATTAGTAATTGTAGACACTTACAAAAAAGAGAAGAATCATTGTCTTTTCTTATTATCACAAGGCACTACAAATCGAGTACACCTGAGAGATCCTGCACTGAGAATCCTCGAGTACAAAAAGAATTCTGGAAAATGTGATGATAGAGATCGAGCGACAATTGCCGCTTTACTCCGTTGACACTCCGATTTACAAAAGTGGAAGAAAACCTAAGAAAATTGCTAACTCTCGGCTCACTGGCAAGAAGGACAGCAATTTGGCTCTGAAATGCTCTAAATGCTCTATGTTCTATTTTTTTGAAGAGGTATATGACCTCTATCTATAGTCGTTTTGTACTGAAATGACTGTTATGCGCACAAAGGTAAAAAATACACTAATTTTCATGTAGGCGCATAGTCTTCCTTTGGGAGCATAGGGTGTAGGCGCATAAAGACTGGATGATCGTGGGTAGATTATGGGGTTGACGTGGCCGCATGCTACGGTGCACGACTGCTCGTGGAGACTGACGTGGTCGCATGCTTCGGTGTACGACTGATTGTGGATGTTTACCGAGTCGCGGAGCTGTCCTGACTTGAGCGCATAATGTGGGAAGAGGACTATGTGCCCCCTTCTGGAGGAGCCATACGGACGTATAGACATTGATGCACATGGGCGCATAGGAATTTTATATATGGGCGCATAGAGCTTGCATTGTTGGTGTCTGCCACTCTCTGACTTGGGCGCATAGAATTTCCTAACGGGCTCATGGTGTGGATCTTTTCATGCTTCTACAAGACTTCCTTCAAAGTTTTTAATACTCGAACGAGTTCGAAATACTTTGAAAGAAGCATGTGAGACTGTCTTCTTGTGGCGCTGTAGGCGCATTACAGACTCTCTCTTTGGGCACATAGATGCTGCCAGGCTGTCAAACGATGGCTGTTGAGATCTTTCTGAATTGACAGATTCATCGGAGCAGAATTTGAAGGGGTCCATCCTTCATGCGACGTCTATGCATAGCCCACATCAGCAAATAGCAGGCACATAATGTGCAAAAGACCCGGTCTCTGTGTGGACGCATAGACCGTATGGGCGCATAGGTCATGTGGACGCATAGACTATGTGGGCGCATAACTTTTCGTCCGTGCCTATAAATAGGCCTTGAGGAGAGAAAATGCATTTTCCTCTTTTTCTCAAAAAACTATAAGAGACTCTTGATTTCTTCTCTATACGAATCATGTCTCCCGAGGTTGCCCAGAAATCCGCGAAGGGCAAGGAGGCTGCACCGGGCGGTTCTCCTCCTTCGACAACGTCTCCGCTAGTCCAAGACCCCATTCTGGGTGAGGCTATGCTTCAAAACAAAGTCTTGAACGTTAATTTGTGATGCTCAGACTACTCTCTGCTTGGGCACATAACCATTGATATGCGCCCAAAGCAAGACACTTCTGTGTGCATTCTTATGCGCCCATAGATGTATGCGCCCACACACTTTATTGTGTGGCATACGCCCACGCAGAACGCTTCTGTGTTTGAGCACTCTTATGTGCCTACAAAAAATATGCGCCCATATGCTTGTTGCATGTCATACGCCCATATGCTTGTTGCATGTCATGCGCCCACACATAACACATGTGTTTGAAGATTCTTATTCGCCTACAGGCCGTTTGGGCGCATAACTACTGGGCGCATAGAATTTCTCTAGCACTTAGCTCTTTTTTCTATAGATTCTAAGTCTGACTTTCTCTTCTCTCTTTGCAGTTGACATGGTCGTCCCGGAACTCGGTGGAATTCCTCTCGGCTCTGCTCGCCAAGTTCTCGGTTCAAGCCTCGTCACCACCATGATCAGAAATGTTCAAGTTAAGATCAGTCAGAACCGGCCTTCAATGCGAATGATCGCCATGCTTGAACAGGATAAGACGTTCCTGAAGCAGATGATAAATGACAAGAAGTTCCTACTCGAAGGGGCACGGAGTCTTAAGAAGCCATACTTCTTGTTTGGCGACAGTGTGGGATTTGAGAAAGGCAGAACGATACGCCTGAGAGATCCTTTGGTGGTCAGGTTGAACAACCAAAGGATATGGTTGCCGACGATGGATCGCCAATATCCTTTATCGGCGTTCACCGATCTAGTCGTGCGTAGGCAGATGAAATAGGACTTAACCCCTAAAATTTATAGAGTTGTATTCGGAAAGATACAGTTCAGCTCCGGTGATCGAAAGAGGGAGACTTTTAAGTGTGCCAAGGGCTCTACATCTTTCACGACCCGCTTCCGAATAGTCGGACACGAGTCGGACACGCCCAGCTTTCGTCGTTAGATACGACGAAGTAAGCTGTACCAAACTAGGAAAATCTAACAGATAATCATGAAAGTATACAATCACAGCATCTAAAACGTATCCCAGAATGATCACCATAATCCATAATTCTATGTATGTAAATGTACGAGTCATCAAGAATGAAATGTACTTGAATTCTAAAGACAATATCTAAGAGTAAAGCTACTAGTCTAAACCTGAAACCTCAAGCTAAGTCATGAACCATCCTGCTCAGCTAAGATCCCGGGCTCTGGCCCATATGGTAGAATGGTATCCTGCAAGTATACCTGCAACTTATCCAGTCAGGAGCGGAGCTAGTATATCCAGAGAAATGAACATGTACATCATGGTATGAATCAAAAAAAAGGGAATAAATGTAAAGTACAGAAAAAGAGAACAAGACATGAAACTGAACAGAAAATACTGAAAGTAAAACAGGGAACATGGTAAGAGTCCTGAGCATGAAATATAATCTGAACATGAAGTATAACCTGAACATGAAATACAGCCTGAATATGAAATACAACCATGAAATCCTGAAATACAAACTGAATCCTGACATGTGCAATAATGAAATACATCTAGATTGTGATCGGCTTGGATAGAAGCAATGAACCTAAAATGGTACGGCTTTGGCCCCGCGTGCACGGTACGGGACCCAAGCTATTCACATGAGTAGTAATAGGGTTTGATCACATATCTATAGTATTTCCCCTCCCAGACGCAATGATACATGGAACACGAAACCAGACAATATCGTGATATATCGTGTCATCAAGAAGATACAAGAATGGATATGAAGACATGAAAAATGAGCAAATTCGAGGAGTATACTTGCCTTGCTCAGGATGATCGAGGATAGGTAGCAGAGCTGAAAATCCTCCTGTTTATGAATTACAAGTTGATTAATAAACAGGCTTAATCTAATTTGGTTTATTTAACAACTCTATCATGACTAATCAAAATACGTTAGCTTAGCCCTCTACTTAAAATCTATCTCATAAATCAATTCCCTATCATTGCTACAAAAATAATTTAAACACAAGTTATCATGAAATATTACATCCAAGTTTCAGTGTAATACTTCATGTAGCATGTGAACCACTAAATCCCAGTTTCTAATACTCTCACCCTTATACTTCACAAGTTTGGCCGACCTTCTAAATTTGGTAGACTTGGTAAGGGAATACTATGAACTAGTATTCATGAAGTAATACTTGTTAGACTTGAAATCAATCAACCTCAAACCTTACCCTAGGTTCTAGTGGAAACCAGTCCTTAGTGGGACTGGTACAACCAGTCCAATAACACTGATGTAGATCAACCCTATACAGCACTGATATGCATCAGTCCTTCTCAGGGCACACATTCCCACCCATTCTCAAACCTGCTTCTACTTGACAGTTCCCCATTTTAGAAAATAAAGGACTTCAAAGCTTTACAATCATTAGAGAACCCTACCTTAATATTAACATACTAGTTGATTCTATTCCAAATTAAGAATTAATTCTTGAAAGAATTTATAGTCTAACCCTTAGTTAAACAAATTACTATCTAAAATACTTATAAGGCATATAGGTTCTTATATTCTGAATTTATGCAGGATAGCAGCCCCTCCCTAGTATTACACTTTAGGTTCAAACCAAGTAACAATAGGAAAATGGACACAGGGTTGAACTGCAGGATCCTCTTAACAGACCTCCTATATAGAAATCCAAACAAAACCTTCCCATGCCCTTCCCTCAAATCAAAAGTTGAAAGTTCAGAAAAACTTAAGGGACCCAAACAAAGAGGAACTTACAACTATTCTTCCCATAAATCTAGCACCAATATCATAAACTATAAGTGAAAAAGCTAATGTCTTAAGAGCAAAGTCAGGTAGAACTAAGTTGGACCAAAAATATTGATATAGGAATCTTGACTTTAATTAAGATACTAAAATACAACTCAGGTTCATCCCTAAACCAAACTTTGCACAGGTGTTCTCAGGTTCTTCAATATCCTGCATCGATCCCCTGCTACCAGGAATTCCAGTACAAATATGAGGAAAGTCAGGTATTCGAAACATAAGTAACCCAACACATTGCTCAGTCCAGAATATATTACAAGGCTCACAGCAATTTATACATATATATACACAGATTTACCAAAACTTAATGCTACTACATCAACTTAAAGATTCACTTCAACGACTATAGCTCTGTTAGACGAACATCCTCTAATCTCCTGGACAACCCAGAGCAATGAACCCATACAATCAAAATCTCCAAAATCCATAAAGAAAATTATACAAAAATTATACATAAAAATATAAAATTAGTTTAACCAAATCAAATTCTCCCATAGCCCGCCAATTGCTACTTCTGTCAATCCCTCCACATGAATCAAGGTAAAACACAACAGCAACGAATCACGCATGGTAATCGAACGCGAACTTACACACCACCCAGGTCACGGACGCAACTCGGACACGAACACAGATGGCACACACACACGCGAACACGACACTTCCTGTATACCACTAGACACAATAAAAAAATTTGCAGGAAATACACCACCTCTTCACAGCACAGTAAGAAAAATTACCTGAAAGGAAATGTCCTATTAAAATGAGGACCCGATCCAAGTATCGGATACAGCCCCTTGCGTTCTGCTGCTACGAACAGACAATTTGATAGGCGCTACAAATTGATCTCCAATTTCCACCGATCAGTAGATCCGAACAAATCTCCTACACAAAGGTTCGATCGTCGAGAAGAACTAACTCATCAAGAATCGATGAAACCTAACCCAAAGTCAAGAATCGAGGTTGCTAAGGACAAATACTTACTTCTGAGATCTGGATCGGAGAGGATGCAGATCCACTCGCCGACAATTTACGATGAAGATGGTGCCGAGCTCTTCGCCGAGGAAATATCGCACCCGTCGAGGAGTGTGCGCCGTTGGAGAATCGCCCCCGTAGTGATCGGCGTAGCCGTCGTCGTCGAGGATGGTCGTACCAACGCCAGGAGCTCTCGCTGTCGACGCCGTTGAGCAAGATTGGTGCCGCTCGTCGCATTGTCACCGTCGCCGCCATCAGCTCGTCGTCGCCATCGACTCGTCGTCGCCATCGAACCAGCAATTAGGGTTAGGGTTACTAAAATATTTGGGGAAAGAGGAAATCTGGAGGAAAGAGAGGTTCGAGAATATGAATTCTCTCTCCTCCAGCTTCAGTTTAGAGAATAGGATGTGCACTTTGCACAAAACCCCCCCTCCGCTCTAGAATATTTCTCATAGGTCCCTCCACTTTAAACAAACATGCAAAATAACCCCTCCTCTTTTCGTATTTTACTACAACTGTTGGGAAAACAGTTAAAACTTTTATTATTACTATGTTTTTAAAACAAAGATGAGGGGACCATTAAATTGGTTGTAACAACTTTTGAAATTAAAAATGCTCCTAAATTAAATTCCCTCCAAAATACTCATAACTATATATTTATAATAAAATAAATAAAGTATTTATTATTAAAAATTTTAAATTTTACCAAAATTAGGAAAAGTGGAGTTACAAATCTCTCCCCCTTGAAAAATTTTGTCCTCGAAATTCGAGAGGCAACAAAACAATCTCAAAGCAAAATCTCAAGAAGGTTCAAACACAATTCATTTTTATTGTATTTTAAAATTTCTCAATATCAAAGTACACTCAAACAACAAACTGGGATAGCGCTCCCGCATCTCGTCCTCGCGCTCCCATGTGGACTCTCCCGGAGAGTGGTGTCCCCACATGACGCGGACAAGTAGAATAGTCTGGTTCCGCAAGCGCTTCTCCCTCCGATCAAGGATATCTACTGGCTGCTCCTCATAGGTCAAGCTCGGACCCACTTCTAGCTCCGAAAAGTCCACCACATGGCTCGGGTCCGGAATGTAGCGTCGAAGGTAGAACACGTGGAAAGCGTCGTGCACTCCCTCCAAGCTGGCTGGAAGCGCTAGTCGATATGCCACCTTGCCAATTTGTACCGTCACGTCGAAAGGCCCCGGTGATTCCCGGACCGAGCTTCCCGTCTCTGCCGAAACGAAAGACGCCTCGGGTCGGTGAAATCTTCATGAACACTCTATCCCCAACTGCGAACTCCAGTGGCCGTCTGCTGCTGTCCGTCCAGTGCTTTCGCCGATCCTGTGCAACTCTGAGACGCTCTTTGAGCTTGAGATCCTGTACGATAATTACACAAAAGAAGTTGGAATAACACGATCTAACAATGATCAAGAATCAAATAGGCACGAGATAGAATGAAGTTTCAATTACAACTTAGAGGAACAAAATCATGAAGACAACTATTAAAGACGATCAAAAATCGATAGTTTAACACCAGTGGACTAGGACAAGATAGAAAAATCATGGTCAGATAGACAAGATTTAAGATTGAGTTTAGACAAGACATAAATGAAGTATGGAATTAAAATCTGGCAATGTATAATTTGAGGAAATTAATGATCTAACGATACAATACTAGAAGGTAATTAGCAAGGGTTGATTTGGGGAACGTACGAAATACTCAGGAGATATTAGTATCAAATCAGGGTGAACATGCAAGGATTTGTGATTCTCGAAAACCAATAATCATATAAAAAGGAAATATAGTCTCCAGAATATTCAAGAACATGTTGGTATCTGAAATCACTTTGCTTAGAATCCCTACCCCGCCAGTATGTATCTGACTGCAGTGGACTTTTGGCTACGTGACTCAAATAACAATATGTCTCCGAATACTCTATCAACCTTATCCATTTTCCAACAATCATTGACGAAACAACCCAAAAGGTCAAGATATGAAGAATATGACAAGTCTCGACAATACTCGAAAACCTATGGATGTCTGAAATCACTTCAACTTAGAGTTCCTGCCTCGCCAGTGCACTACTGGCTGCAGTGAACCCCTAGCCTCCATAATCCAGCTAATGGCTGCAGCGCACAACTGTTATACCATAGTAGGTCATCGAATAGCCTCTCGACTTTATCCCTAGGAATTTCAAAAGAGTTTCAAGGAATTCAAAATGAGTTTCAATAGTCCAAGTCACGGAAATAGTGAAATTACCTGACTGTTTGAATACAAGAATTTATTAGGTACTAAGAGATGACAAGGGATCCAATCAGTGAATACAAAAGGGCAACCAGGGAGATTTAAAATTTCAGACAGGGAGCAAAGTTTCAAATTATAACGGAATTTCAACTGATATCTGAAATGGTAACAAGATTTAGTACATGGACTTATTCCCAGATAGGTAGCAAAATCTCAAGGTGATATAAAAGCAAGATACCAGATAGGAAACAAAGTCTCGAAATAATAACCAAAATCCTTGTTCATGAATCAATGCATAACAAACTCACGAATAACAAAATCTCAAATGCTACCTCGAATGGAAAGGAATTTCAAAACAATCTTAGATAAGAAATCAATTATCAACAAAGTCACGAATAGAACACAAAATCTTGAATAAAAATCTCAAATAGAAAGCTAGGTTACGAAGAATGAATGGAAAGCATGTATCATTTAGTGAATGGAATACAAGGTATTGGATTGTAAATATGAGACAAGCAAATCTCAATTAAGTTTGAAACAAAACTGCAGATAAAGACAATCTCAAATAAATATAAAATCAAGAATAGGAAGTAGAATCCCAAACAAGCATCAATAGAAGCGAAGGTTCAAGCAAGGTTTCAAGATGATATTTTGAGTAGGAATAATTCTCGAATAGTACACAGTTCAAATAGGAACAAAATTTCAAATAGAACCCAATAATAGAAAACAAAGTCATGAAAAATGAATATGAAAACATGGTATTAAATAGCGGATACGAAACAAGTGAAATCTCAAAATACGAGGCAAGATCAACAAGATCGTGAATAGAACAAAAAACAATTCACGAATGAGAAATACAATCTCATAGTAAACGAGGCAAATTTTCAAGATAGAAAACAAAATTTGCAAATGAAATCTCGAATAGAAGCAAGATTCAAACAAGGTTTTGAATGGCATAAGTTTGAAGAGGAATGTAATTCCGAAGTAAAGTCTTAAATATCAATAGAGTCTGAATAGGGAACAAAATTCGAGTAGAACCAAATCTTGAATTAGGAAATGACTCCATAGGAAACAAGTTATCGAGTAGGAAGAAAACCTTGAATAAGAGCAGAGTTACGAACAAGAATGGAAACAACTTTTCAAATACATCTCGAATAGCGACCAAGGTTTCAGAAGAGGAAAATAAAATCTAATAATCCTTAAATAGGAAACAAGGAGGTCTTTAAGAAACAATCTAGCTGCAAGAGAAATCTAAGGAAAAACTGGATTATGAATCATGATCCATGGTTTCTCCAACCATGCAAAAGAGTCTTTTGTCTTCAGTCTGTCTTCAGTATTCTTCAGGGACTGGAATCTCTTCAACCTTCTTCAACTGTCCTGTCGTAGGTCGGTCCTTGCGGTAGTGCTCCATGTGGTTGCTGATTCTGAAAAGGTGGTTCCCTTTTGCTGTAGTCTGATGCTCCTCGTGCTTGTTCTCGGGCAGCGTGATCAACGTTCTCCAACAGTCCTTGACTTGGTGGACAGGCGATCCGTAGTACAGTATAGCCTCCGTCTTTTGCGGTACTCTTCATAGTGGCATCCTGAGAGGTGGCAGAAGTTATAAATGATCGTCGACTGGATCTAAATTTGGATCTCCCGCTGGGGCTGAAGTGCAGGGCTCTGGCAGGAATATATGGCTGCTGGCGTGCTGGCTGCTGAGATCTGCTCCTGATGATGTGACCGAAGAAACGCTGACTGAGTGTTGTGACGCTTTGCGGGTCCAGGGTAGTTGTTGTCTTTGTCATAAATCTTTATGTTCCTTCTGAGCTTCAGTTTCCCGTTGTGTCCTATTATCTGTGCTACATTCTGGATCTCCTGGCAGGTGGCTCTAATCTTCACAGAAGTCGGGTCCTCAGAAACTTGGATGATCTTCAGTGGTAACTCCAGGTTCTCGATCTGCTCCTTGGTGTAAGATATGCGCTCGGTGTCGAAAAAAATCCAAGTGTTTGAGAGTCTGGAAATCAGAAGTCCTTCCTGGCTCGAAAAGTGTATCCATAAGTCTGACTTGGAAAGGGTGGCCTGCTTCCTCTGGTTGTCAAGGGACTCTTTAGACGTCTCCGTCAACTACGTACTACCCATGGGGATAGTAGAGTGATAGAAGGTAGTAGAAGCTCGGAAACGTCAAGTGCAGGTGAATTGATAGTTCTGGTGTCGCATGCTTTTGAACTATCTGCAAAACAGAAAACTGTTAAAATAACCTAGACCTACATACAACAAGTGTTTATAGAATATTAAAATACCTGATACACCTGATACACCTGATATACCCTTATTTTCTAATTTTTCCTATGCTGTGATCAAGTTTCCCTAGTTATTCAAGTCCCCCAATAGTACGCTAAGACCTAGGTACCATTAGGATTGACCTGAATGGGCTACCACTAAAAATATGTCACGACCCGCTCCCGAATAATCGGACACGAGTCAGACACACCCAGCCTTCGTCGTTAGACACGACGAAGTAAGCTGTACCAAACTAGGGAAATCTAACAGATAATCATAAAAGTATACAATCACAGCATCTAAAACGTATCCCAGAATGATCACCATAATCCACAATTCTATGTATATAAATGTACGAGTCATCAAGAATGAAATGTACATAAATTCTAAAGACAATATCTAAGAGTAAAGCTAATAGTCTAAACCTGAAACCTCAAGCTAAGTCATGAACTATCCTGCTCAGCTAAGATCCCGGGCTCTGGCCTATATGGTAGAATGGTATCCTACAAGTATACCTGCAACTTATCCAGTCTGGAGCGAAGCTAGTATATCCAGAGAAATGAACATGTACATCATAGTATGAATCAAGAAAACGGAAATAAATGTGAAGTACAGAAAATGAGAACAAGACATAAAACTGAACAGGAAATACTGAAAGTAAAACAGGAAACATGGTAAGAGTCCTGAGCATGAAATATAATCTGAACATGAAGTATAACCTGAACATGAAATACAGCCTGAACATGAAATACAACCATGAAATCCTGAAATACAAACTGAATCCTGACAAGTACAATAATGAAATACATCTAGATTGTGATCGGCTTGGGTAGATGCAATGAACCTGAAATGGTACAGCTTTGGCCCCGCGTGCACGGTGCGGGACCCAAGCTATTCACATGAGTAGTAATAGGGTTTGATCACATATCTATAGTATTTCCCCTCCCAGACGCAATGATACATGGAACATGAAACCAGACAATATCGTGATATATTGTGTCATCAAGAAGATACAAGAATGGATATGAAGACATAAAAAATGAACAAATTCGAGGAGTATGCTTGCCTTGCTCAGGATGATCGAGGATGGGTAGTAGAGCTGAAAATCCTCCTGTTTATGAATTACAAGTTGATTAATAAACAGGCTAAATCTAATTTGGTTTATTTAACAACTCTATTATGATTAATCAAAATACGTTAGCTTAGCCCTCTACTTAAAATCTATCTCATAAATCAATTCCCTATCATTGCTACAAAAATAATTTAAACACAAGTTATCATGAAATATTACATCCAAGTTTCAGTGTAATACGTCATGTAGCATGTGAACCACTAAATCCCAGTTTCTAATACTCTCACCCTTATACTTCACAAGTTTGGCCAACCTTCTAAATTTGGTAGACTTGGTAAGGGAATACTATGAACTAGTATTCATGAAGTAATACTTGTTAGACTTGAAATCAATCAACCTCAAACCTTACCCTAGGTTCTAGTGGAAACCAGTCCTTAGTGGGACTGGTACAACCAGTCCAATAACACTGATGTAGATCAACCCTATACAGCACTGGTATGCATTAGTCCTTCTCAGGGCACACATTCCCACCCATTCTTAAACCTTCTTCTACTTGACAGTTCCCTATTTTAGAAAATAAAGGACTTCAAAGCTTTACAATCACTAGAGAACCCTACCTTAATATTAACATACTGGTTGATTCTATTCCAAATTAAGAATTAATTCTTGAAAGAATTTAAAGTCTAACCCTTAGTTAAACAAATTACTATCTAAAATACTTATAAGGCATATAGGTTCTTATATTCTGAATTTATGCAGGATAGCAGCCCCTCCCTAGTATTACACTTTAGGTTCAAACCAAGTAACAATAGGAAAATGGACACAGGGTTGAACTCCAGGATCCTCTTAACAGACCTCCTATATAGAAATCCAAACAAAACCTTCCCAAGCCCTTCCTTCAAATCAAAAGTTGAAAGTTCAAAAAAACTTAAGGGACCAAACAAAGAGGAACTTACAACTATTCTTCCCATAAATCTAGCACCAGTATCATGAACTATAAGTGAAAAAGCTAATGTCTTAAGAGCAAAGTCAGGTAGAACTAAGTTGGGCCAAAAATATTGATATAGGAATCTTGACTTTAATTAAGATACTAAAATACAACTTAGGTTCATCCCTAAACCAAACTTTGCACAGGTGTTCACAGGTTCTTCAATATCCTGCATCGATCCCCTGCTGCCAGGAATTCCAGTACCAATATGAGAAAAGTCAGGTATTCGAAACATAAGTAACCCAACACATTGCTCAGTCCAGAATATATTACAAGGCTTACAGCAATTTATACATATATATACACAGATTTACCAAAACTTAATGCTACTACATCAACTTAAAGATTCACTTCAACGACTATAGCTCTGTTAGACGAACATCCTCTAATATCCCGGACAACCCAGAGCAATGAACCCATACAATCAAAATCTCCAAAATCCATAAAGAAAATTATACAAAAATTATACATAAAAATATAAAATCAATTTAACCAAATCAAATTCTCCCATAGCCCACCAATTGCTACTTCTGTCAATCCCTCCACATGAATCAAAGTAAAACACAACAACAACGAATCACGCATGGAAACCGAAC
The DNA here is from genome assembly GCA_029216955.1 of Iris pallida. Taxonomy (NCBI): domain Eukaryota; kingdom Viridiplantae; phylum Streptophyta; class Magnoliopsida; order Asparagales; family Iridaceae; genus Iris; species Iris pallida. The sequence goes on from JANAVB010036019.1 coordinate 10,315,519, forward strand.
ACGAACTTACGCACCACCCAGGTCACGGACGCAACTCGGACACGAACACAGATGGCACACACACACACGCGAACACGACACTTCCTGTATACCACTAGACACAATAAAAAAATTTGCAGGAAATACACCATCTCTTCACAGCACAGTAAGGAAAATTACCTGAAAGGAAATATCCTGTTAAAATGAGGACCCGATCCAAGTATCGGATACAGCCCCTCGCGTTCTACTTCTACGAACAGGCAATTTGATAGGTGCTACAAATTGATCTCCAATTTCCACCGATCAGTATATCCGAACAAATCTCCTACACAAAGGTTCGATCGTCGAGAAGAACTAACTCATCAAGAATCGATAAAACCCAACCCAAAGTCAAGAATCGAGGTTGCTAAGGACAAATACTTACTTCTGAGATCTGGATCTGAGAGGATGCAGATCCACTCGCCGATAATTTACGATGAAGATGGTGCCGAGCTCTTCGCCGAGGAAATATCGCACCCGTCGAGGAGTGTGCGCCGCTGGAGAATCGTCCCCGTAGTGATCGGCGTAGCCGTCGTCGTCGAGGATGGTTGTACCAACGCCAGGAGCTCTCGTTGTCGACGCCGCTGTGCAAGATTGGTGCCGCTCGTCGTATTGTCACCGTCGCCGCCATCATCTCGTCGTCGCCATCGACTCGTCATCGCCATCGAACCAGCAATTAGGGTTAGGGTTACTAAAATATTTGGGGAAAGAGGAAATCTGGAGGAAAGAGAGGTTCGAGAATATGAATTCTCTCTCCTCCAGCTTCAGTTTAGAGAATAGGATGTGCACTTTGCACATACCCCCCCCCCCCCGCTCTAGAATATTTCTCATAGGTCCCTCCACTTTAAACAAACATGCAAAATAACCCCTCCCCTTTTCGTATTTTACTACAACTGTTGGGAAAATAGTTAAAACTTTTATTATTATTATTTTTTTAAAACAAAGATGAGGGAACCACTAAATTGGTTGTAACAACTTTTGAAATTAAAAATGCTCCTAAATTAAATTCCCTCCAAAATACTCATAACTATATATTTATAATAAAATAAATGAAGTATTTATTATTAAAATTTTTAAATTTTACCAAAATTGGGAAAAGTGGAGTTACAACGTCCTATTCTACGAGGGGGCTACACCCTGGTGTCATAATAAACGATATCCCGACCAACCTTCATTCTATGCTGCCGATACCCTTTCCAATCTGGTGATATGAAAGAATAGGTTATATCCCGTAAGGAAGCTGCAGCTGGAAGGTTGGAGGTACCCTATTTCATTCTGGAGTGACCTCACTGAATGGGTGCTTTCAACCTATGAAGCCACGCTGAAGGCTACCGGCCTTTTTTATGCCATTAGAGCCACTCAATATGGCATAAAGACGAATTGGCCCATGTTTGTCTCTTTGGCGGAGTTGTATAATCATCACACCTGTACCTGCTTCACTCCGGGCGGGGAGATGGAGATACAGGAAATATCGAAGTTTTCTTGGGGAACTCCTGGACCTGGAGAGAGAGAACTCCGAGATGACGGATGTGTATAAGGAGTTATTTCGTCACTTTCTCATCTGTCACAGGATCACAAAGACAGAAAAGACTGAGAGGGCCAATCCCCATACGAGATTTTTGATAAGCTATATCTTCATTCAAAAAGAAGGAGAAGGTCCGTGTAGAAGCATGGAAAATATTAAAGAAGGATCCATGCGGCCAGGAAACTCCATACGGCTCAGAAAGCCCATGCGGCTCACAGATTCATGCGGCACGAGGGGCTATGCGGCTCAAGACGTCCTATGCGGCTCAGAACTTGAGACACATGGCTTGAAAAACAGTTCTTCCCTCCTGCATTAATTGCTGTGACGGCTGACAACTCTGAAAAAGTGGTAGTCCTGACACAAAAGTGGTAATTATGACTCTGTCATAATGACAGACCCCTAGGGAAGTGAAGGAGATCTCTGACACAATCTTCCAAAATCCAGAAAATGCCATGTGGCCCTGACACGTGGACGATCATATGCGGCTCGAGCGAAGACTTCCCATGCGGTTCAAAATGAAGCCGTCCTATGCGGCTCAGGCCGAAACAGTCTCATGCGGCTCAAACGGAGGCCTTCCCATGCGGCTCGAGCGGACCATTTCCATACGGCTCAGGCGGATGAATCCTTATGCGGCTCGCAATGATCACCTCCATGCGGTTCAAAAGTTCGAGGGGGAGCCACTACCCAAGCAGCCCTGACACGTGGCCCGAACCTTATGCGACCCAAGTCTTATGTGGCTCAATCTTTATGCGGTTCAGATCCCCCGGTGGCTCCTAGGACACGTGTCCTAAGCTGATCAATCTCCCAGATTTATTACAATCAGAGATTGGGTCAAATCTCAATAATCTGGGACACGTGACAGGAGAATAAATCAAATTTATTCGCGGACATCAGAAGATCATTATGAGGAAGATTTATTCTAATCAGTATTAATTGCTGATGAGATTTGGTGTATTCTATACTTAATGGTCCAGATCCATCACAATCAAAACTAACAGCCCAGATTGACCAATCTACAGGCCGCCACCATCTCTGAGAAGTAATCATTTGTAACCCTAATGATCATACCCCATTCCTATAAATAGCAGGGTGCCATCTTCTTGCAAAGATATACACACACATACAGAGAGAGGCATACGCAGGAGCACTTTTTGAGATCAGAGAGAGCACCAGAGTACTTAGAGAGAAGAGCAGAAAGAGAGCAAAGGGAACATTTCTTCCAACGTCGAACAATCTTCTGAAGCCAAGGCTTCATACGGATCGTCCAAGGAGTAAGGCAGAGCTGCCGTAGCTTTCCCGAGCCTCTATCGTCACCCCCCAGAATCTAAAATAAATAATTGTACTTAGACTGTTGTACCTAGGCTTTCGTTCCTAGGCTTTCATTGTACAAGCGAGTTTGTAACGTGAAGTAAAAGTCCAGTCCTCCGATAATTGTTCTCTCCTTTTATATTTCATGGCAAACACGATGACGACTCTGCTGGGAATAAACTTCTCCACGGCTGAGGAGTTGGTGATGCAGTCAGATACAGCCAAGCTTGGCTCCACGCAACAGAAGATGGTCATCCGCTTCGACCAACAGGCGTTCGAAGAGATGCTCTCTGAAGGAAGTGCTGGTCCGATCCAGAAGCGAACACGCGCAAAAAAAGCTCGCTGCGAGTGGAGGCCAAAATCATTTGCTCCCCTACAAGCTCTGGACGGGGTACTCTCTGCTACCCAAGACGGCGAGGGCGATTCTCATGCGGCTCCACTTCGAGCCGTAGAGAACTCTGCTGTCCCCAAGACCGACAAAGGAAAGCACTACGATGCTGGACTTACAGGGACAAAGAGCGACTCTATACACCCCAAGAAGAAGCTGAGCACTCATGTGGCCAAATCTGCCAACCACATGCAGGAGGCTCATGCGGGTAGATCTACCAGCCGCATGAAGAATATCCATGCGGCCAGATCATCTAGCCGCATAAAGAAGACCCATGCGGCTGAGACTCCCAGCCGCATGAAGAAAGCCTATGCGGCTACGTCTGCCACCCGCATAAGGACCAATGATGACAGCCGCATGATGCTTACTCCATGCGGCTCTGTCTTCGACCGCCTCTCGTACGGTCCTGATCTCTTGTGCTCCCAAGAAGATATGTCTGACTCTCTCCAGTATCACTTAGACTCTTTCTACTATGTGCCCTTACGCACTAGAGCGAAGAAGTCTAAAGCAGCACGAGCCTGGCAAGTTCGGTCCGCTGATCTGACCTTTGACCATCCGAGCGTTCCGTATACTGTTACGCGGGCCTTGGATGGGAAGTTGTACAGAACCACTCGAGTCCAGCCCCCGGCGGCAGACAAACAAAGAGGTTCATAAAAGTTTTCCAAAATCTCGGAAGCGAACATGGTCGGTCGAGACCCATCTGACTTGCATGAGGCCATCCTCCACAAACGTAAGGAAAGAGAAGATGCATCGGAGTATAAAGAGTCCTCCTACGGACATCACTGCACTGAAGTCATCGTCAACTGCTACTGCAATAGCGCGACGATACGAGACGACCGGCAGTTTGTTTTTCAAAGACTGCAACAGCCACCTTCAGAAGACGAGGCACTACCCATCGTCTCCTGCAACTCTGCTCGGAAAGTCCCCGCTGATGGAAGGGGGAAGAAGACGAATGTTCCCAGCCCGAAGATCTCAACCACTACGACTAAAAGACCGTCGTCTAAGCGGGTGCCCACCACCGAAGTTTTCCAAGGTACTCGCTCTAAGACGAAATCTGCTACAGTAGGAGATTCGTCGTCCATAACGCAGGGGGTTGCTGGGGCTGGGGGTAGCACCCCTCCGAGCCTCCACAGCAACCCGATGTTCCAAGAAAACGAGCCGGGGGAGACAACTCTTCCATCATGTAGCAAACCTCGACGTCCCCGAGGACGTCCACAACTCCCATGACGAGGCGAACTCGGAGACTGGGGGTACTGTTCCTTCCGAGTCTGAGTCAGAAGGGAATATACCCACATACCCTGATGACTTCTCACTACAGGGATACGATTCAGAGGGCGCTTCCTCCATCGCTTCGTCTATCTCTCCTCATGTGAAGACGGTATTTATGCCAGACAGTAACCAAGGTGGTTCCAGTGATCGCCAACGCATCGACACTCTGGAGGCCATACTACATGCCTTGGTCAAGTCTGTAGACGAGATCAAAACGGTCCTTCCAAATCTCCAAGGAGGGACGCCTGGCCAAACAAGTGCGGGTCCCGCAGTTAATGCAGACCCGAACTCAGCGGCACCGAACCCGGGCAACAATCCTTCGGAAATAATGGCCCCTACCGCCGTGGACGAAGCACGCGAAGCAAGAAGAGAGGTCCAGGTGCTCCGAGCCATGTTCCACGCTCGAGAAAACTCTCAAGACCTCAGAATACGGCAACCATACCCTGCTGCATGGAGGGATGTTCCATTCCCACCAAGATATAAGCCGTTCAATATCAATCCTTATGATGGCAAGACCTCAGCAAGTCGGTACATTACTTACTTCGAGGTCACCACCGACCATCTGTCCCATGACGATGCCATTCTCACACGATTATTCATCGGGGCATTATAAGGAGTCGCCTTCGACTGGTATCGCAATCTGCCGGACAACTACATCCACTCTTTCGCCGGCTTCAAGCGCATGTTCTTGGAGAGATTCTACGAAGTAGGACAGGACATCACCATGTCCACCCTCATGGACGTTGTCCAAGGGAAGAAAGAGCTGACAAGGAACTACATCGAGCGGTTTCGCCAAACCGCAATGAAGTTGCCATCTGGAAACCCGGATTCCTCCTTGATTGAAATTTGCCAAAAGAGACTGCTTCCAACAATCAGTCTCTGGATGGGCGAAAGTTAATTCAAGGATTGGAAGACATTCATCATCAGTGCCACAAGTGCCGAAGAACGATTGAAGAAGGCTCGCCAACTGGGACTGCACATCTCGGACGGAGAGAACAAGGGCAAGCGTCCCAACAACGATAATGGGGGTAGCCCCTCCAACAATCGGGACGGCAGGGGCAAGCAGGCTATGGTGGCCGATACAGCACAGAAACCTGAGCCAAAGCCAGCAGACAAACAATGGCCGCAAATCACGTACTCCTTCGAAGACGGTCACGTCAAGCCCATCTTGGACATGCTCATAAAAGGGGACAGAATTCAGCTTCCTCCACCAAGACGGGAACCGCGGCCGACAGAAATAGAGAACCCAAAGTACTGCCATTATCATCGCTACGTCCACCATGCTACACACGACTGCTACCAGCTAAAACGGTACATCCAAAATCTTATCGATTCGAACGCTCTGGCAATCGATTTCGAGGAGGTAACCGTAGCAGCCAATATGGTGTCCGTACAATTCGGCAGCTTCCCTCTGACGGAAAATCAAGACGGGGCTGTCCCCATCCCTCTCGCGACAATGGAGCAATGGAGATTGCTAATCTTCTACCTCCCCGAGATCAGGCTGCTGGTCTAGTACCCCTCACCACATCACGAGGAGAGGTCATGTGGATCCATCCAGACTTGGTATCAGAAGTGACTCAGCCCACACCATCTTCCACCTACAAAAAGAAAAAATAGAAAAATCAGATCCTGCCGCATAATCTCGGCAGACATCGAAGAAGCTACAGCCGTCATGACGCGGTCTGGGGCGTAATCCCAACCTGTGGTTGACAATCCAGTTGAAGATCATCAACCCACTACAACTGATGCTCCAGGACCGGTCAGCCTTCGACGACCGACAAGCCTAGGTCGAGGGAGACTCGCTTCGACAAATCCCTCCGAAAAGAGACAGCCCAAGGGTTGGAGAAGCCCTACAACTTCGACATCTTGGCACAATTGGCCAACACACCGGCTAAGTTGTCATTATACGATCTCCTGAGACTCTCCAAGGATGTTCGTACGGCTTTGAACGATACACTCCAAAATGCCGACGCATACCTGGCTCAAGTTAACCTCACGGGAGAAAAGCCCCCTGTAGATCTCCAAGACAGCGCCTGCACGGGAGCAATGCCCAACATCATCTTCATTCCGCAGGACATGCTCATCAAAACTAATCTGCACGATCGCCCTCTATACTACACTGGATACATCGGCGACGTAAAGGTGGATCGGATGCACATTGATCCTGGCTCTTCCATAAGCATTATCTCGAAGGGTCTGCTACATCATCTCCGCATCCCAATGCATCGCCTGACGCCTACAAGCACCGCCATCAGCGGTTTCAATTCGGGCAGGAGCTACCCTATTGGGAAGATTCGCCTGAAATGTCAAATTGGCGACCTCCAATCCGAAGTCACCTGCTACGTCATAGATGCAGACACTTCTTACAACATCCTCTTGGGGCGCCCGTGGATACACGATTATATGATCGTGCCTTCCACGCTACACCAGTACTTCAAATATGTTGACAAACACGGCTTCGTGAAGACGAAATTTGCTGATATCGATCCCTTCAAAGGGGTCAAATCTTACTACTCAGACTCCTGCCTGTATAAAAAATCGAAGAAGCATCTTGGTGAAGGAGATGTGCAAGCTAGTACCGAGACAGCTACAGGATCAGAAGAGCCTCTGACGATCCACCTCCAAGCTCGCAAACCGGGCAGGTCTGCGCCCCTTACAGCTACTCTGCGTAAGGATGCAATCAGCCTCTCGGCCAAGAAGAGCAGATGATAATCCGGCTGCCAAGGTCTGGCCAAGTGCCAAGACCTACAATGGAGCCACTGATAATCAGGCTGCCGAGAACCGGCCAGCCACAGACGGAAAAGCTCAATCCCTCCGACAAGCCGATGACGATACGCCTTCCCAAGAAGGGTCATCACCCCGATGCAAGGTCTGACACTTCTAGCGAACCAGCCACCCTTCGCTCCATATCGAGTACCAAACTGGGGGTCGCTAGTCTGCCAACAACTCCACACTCAGCTCCATCAACTGAACCGCTGACGATCAAGCTCCCCAGGTCGTCCTCTCAGTCTTCATTCACACAGGTGGTAGCCGAAGAGGAACCGGAGCTAGCCAAGTATGTGGCTGCCCACACTAATGTTCCCTCCGCAGATGATGTAATCCCCCTAGAAAAGATACCTTACTTCATCAATAAAGGGCTATCTTTGAACTACCTCGAGCTTAATAAGCTTTGTACAATGTACGCTATGGAACACGGTATAGGCACTCACCTACACACACAGGTGACAAATGTCTAAACCACAATCCAGCTTACTCCAGCAGAAGACGCTTACCGAATAATCGAGGAAGGGGACCATCCAATCATCTTCGGCCGGAAGGACGATCCGCATCCCTTCACCATAGAAGAAGTCGACCTTGGATCGGATGCCGGGAGACTACCTCTGTATCTTTATAGCCCCCAATCTAAATATCTCATGCAGAAACAGGGGTATGATCTAGAAACGATGCTGGGCTTGAACTACGGTACTGGACGACGATTACCTTTGAAGCCACCGGTCTCGGCTGGCAAACCACAGGACTACTATAGCAAGACTCGATGTGGATTAGGGTATGTAACACCTATGACGACCCCTGAAAGTTCAGATGAAGAATGTGACTGGCATTCACATTCGACCGGGTCACCAACTTCTGACTCTGATACCAGGATCGGAGATGAATTCAGACAATTCTTGTCAGTCAATATGGCATTCGCCGACGCTTATGAAGAAGACGAAGACATCCCCGAAATCCTCGAGCTAGAGCGGTGGGCCCAGCAGTTGGATGCGCAATGGGAAAAGCGGTTCGAACTGAGGGAACCTCCTACTGAAGATGAGGTTATCCAGGTCGACCTCGGCAGCGAATCTTCCCCAAAATCCATCTTCGTCAGTAAAAGTTTAACAGACGAAGAGCGAGAATCGCTGTTGGAACTTGTCAAAGAATACATTGATGTGTTCGCATGGAGCTATGATGACATGCCGGGGTTAAATCCCAATATTGCTCTTCACAAGCTCAACATTCGGCCGGACGCAAAGCCAGTCAAGCAACAACAGCGATGCTTCCGCCCAGGCATCATGGATGCAATCGAAACGGAAGTCAACAAACTGATAGCCAGCGGCATCATTCGTGAGGAACAACATCCGGATTGGGTCGCCAACATAGTACCCGTCCTCAAGAAGAATGGGAAGATTCGAATCTGCATCGACTTCCGCAATCTGAACGAGGCATGCCCCAAAGATGAATTCCCCCTCCCTATCACGGACATCATGATTGACAATACATACGGCTTTGAACGTATGTCATTCATGGATGGCTTCTCGGGGTACAACTAAATGAAGATGTCTCCTGACGACGAAAAGCACACATCATTCCGAACACCGATTGGCACTTATTGCTACACAGTCATGCCTTTCGATTTAAAGAATGCTGGCGCCACATATCAAAGAGCCATGAGTATCATCTTCAGGGACCACTTACGTAAGACTATAGAGTGCTACGTTGATGATATCGCCGTTAAGAGTCGCCGTAAGGGAGACCATCTGCAGGATCTGAGGACGGTATTCGACCTGATGCGAGCGCACAATTTAAAAATGAACCCTACGAAGTCCTTCCTGGGCGTATCCAGCAGAAAGTTCTTGGGTTTCATCATCACCGCCCAGGGTATCCATGTAGACCCTTAGAAGACAAAGGCAATTATGGAGATGGGTCCCCGAGAAATCTTCGCAAACTCAGAGGCCTTCAAGGGAGGCTAGCATACATCAGGAGGTTCATTTCTAATCTCTCCGGGCGATGTCGGCCATTCACCCACCTCATGAAGAAAGGCGTCTCGTTCATATGGGACGAAGAATGCCAGCGGGCCTTCGACATTATCAAAGAATATTTGTCGAACCCTCCAGTTCTGGTGGCCTCGGTTGCTGGAAAACCATTCCTGCTCTACGTACGAGCAATGGAGCACTCCCTCGGAGCTCTGCTAGCACAAAACAATGATGGAGGCCATGAACAAGCCATATATTACCTCAGCCGAATGATGGTTGGGCCAGAGCACCGATACACCGCTGTGGAGAAGGAATGCCTTGCCCTAGTGTTCGCCATTCAGAAGACACAGCACTATGTCATCGGACAAACGATACATGTGATCTCACGGGTCAACCCTCTCAGGGTCCTTGTAGGAGCGTAAAAAGTGCTTCAAAGAGAGAGTCATCTCAGTCATAAGTGGCCCGCTTTACGCCTAACAGAGCGGGAAATTTCTTTACGCCTAAGCAGATTGATCTTTTTACGCTTGGGTCTACACCGGTGATTTTACGCCAAGGACTGAGCAGCCTCTTTCACGCTGGACAAAAGCTATCAAATCTCACATTTAATGCAGACTTTGACATGAAGATATCAATGATGGCATTTACTACAGAATTCAATAGAATTTGTCTCATACAAAGACCATTGTTGTCGTTTATAGAGATCGAGCTACTTTACGCTCACTGAATGGTTTCTTTTATGCACGGGATTTTACATGAGTCCTTACGCTCATAAGAAACAATGTGTGCGTGAAGTCTATTTGAGCCATTTTACGCTCAAGGTTATTCGATAACCACTTTACGCTAGAAACCTATGACAGAGCTAGTTTACGCTCATCTTTTTACGCCCAATTCGTTCTGGCCAGTTTGGAACGTGGTGTGCCTACGTGGTCTTCATGCCACCTATTTCAAAGAATGTGTGTACATGTATCCTATTCTTACTGAAATGATGGGACACGTGTCAGCATATACAGAGGATGATTCTGATCGTGGAGGGCAGTTGTTAGCGTAAAGACAGATGTTGATGCTCTTTTACGCACGAAAGCCCCAGTCTATAAATAGACTCATTTTTCTCATACAACAGACAGGGAGAGAGACAGGAGAGAATACAGAGATCAGAGCTTCGAGATTTTGATTCTCTAGAGCATCCTTCTTCAACTTTTCTTCCAGAACAAAGTGAAGCAAAGCAGGAAAGCATTCGGCCTCGCCATCAGTGCCCAAGTACGTCGATACCTTTCTGGTGCGTTAGTTCTTCCAAATTATTCTACTTCAAGCAGTGATCTTCATCATCCTCATATGGTCCAAGGAACAAAGTGATCGTTTACGAATCAGACTTCTATAGCAATACTTTCTCAGAATCACATTAGTACTCCCTGTACTATTCTTCTTGTTTTTGTTTTCAAAAGCCGATTCCTCCAAGGCATTTTGTTAATCGAAACAAAAATGGCAACTCTGCTGGGGATGACCTTCTCTTCTGACGAGGAGGTGATTGCTCAATATGATGATATTTCGGTCGGTTCGACCAAGAAGACTCCGGTGGTACACTTCGACCAGACTGCCTATGAAGAAATGCTCCGAACTGGGGGTGGTTCTCGCCATTCCAATGTTCAAAAGTTTCGCAAAGCACGAAAAGTTTGGATTCCCAAATCCAAAGTGATTTTTGATCTCTCTGCTGCTTCTGATGACAAAGGAATTCTACCCGATCCCTTGGGGTAGAGTTGACTCCACCGTCCAACTCTCCGTGTATAAAGGCGCTTCCTACCAACGGAGGAAGACCCTTCTATCTCACGAAGAGTTCTGAGTTGTCTGATTTGCGCGTCAAAAGCGCATGAGCTCCCTGATGTCGGTGTCAGAAGAACGCTCTTTACAGCGTCATAATCACCAATACCAGTTCTGAAAAAGCTCTTCAACCAAGCTTCTGCAGAAAACAAAGAAGAAGAAGTGTCATCAAATGCGTATTGAACGCTAACTAAAGACAGATAGCAAGGTTTTTACGCCAGTGCTTCAAACGAGGCTTTTACGCCAGTGCTTCAACACGGCTTTTATGCTAGTGCTCGAAACAAGGCTTTTTACGCCAGTGCTTCAGCATGGCTTTTACGCCAGTGCTTCAAATAAGGCTTTTTACGCCAAGTGCTTCAGCACGATTTTTACACCAGTACTTCAGCAAGGTCTTACGCTCGTAAAATAGCTGTTTTCAAAAAAAAAATAAGAAATTCGAAGACAGATATTTACTTACGATCGAACTTGCCATTTGAGTAGAAGGTTTGGCTCTAATGATGGTTGAATCTACGCCTAATGATCGGCCATGCAAAGGAACAACGTTGAAAAGCTCCGCCATCTCTTATTTGAAGAATAACATCGCAGAAAGCTATCTTCAGGAGGATGAGTACGAGAATACATGAAACATTCTCGGCTATTTATAAAGACTGAAGAAGTTATTAAGATGAGTCTATTTCGGGAGAAGATCTTATTTAAAGGATCTTGTAACCATAAGATAGACACCACGTGTTGGTTTGTTTCTTGGGAATCAACAATCACGGAAGCAGTCAACAGAAGTGCATAAAAAAATGTGCGTTCATAGATGGGGTTAAAACATCAAATATTTTATTTATAAAGGATGGAAGTGGATCCCTACATATAAAAGTCGCAGTACACAGAATATTATTATTCTTTGGGTTGACAAAGGGACGCACCCAACTCACGCATACTGCGAATCCCAGAGCGACGCATCAGACAAAGGAATGCTTCTGCGTCACCCGGTCCCTCGTATGCAGTTGAAGGACCACCATCAATACGACTGAAGACTGCTGGGGTCAGCCCAAAGCACTTTAGAAGATTTTGCGCTCGCTCGTTCTCTATCTCGAGGTTAAGCCTGGCGACCGAGGCACCCTCCACAATTGGCTCTTTCTTTGGCGCCATATCAACTATGAGGATGAATATTAAGTGTAAAGAGTTTGTTCTTATTTATACAAATTAAAATGACTCTTCACATTCCTCATTGGAAACCGCTCACTCGGGAAGATGAAGATACATTTGAAAGTTACGAAGAAGAAAATTTATTGTGACGGTTAAAGTGTTGACCAACATTATTTTTCTCTCTTAAGATTTACGCTGACTGTTGGATATCCCCGCTCTTACGCGGTCGACTGTTGCGTATCCCAAATTTTGCGCTCAGCAAATCTCAACTTTTACGCTTCTGTTCAAAGTGTTTCAAATTTTGGAGACATTTGAAAACTTTGAAGGGGGTCTTGTAGGAGCGTAAAAAGTGCTTCAAAGAGAGAGTCATCTCAGTCATAAGTGGCCCACTTTACACCTAATAGAGCGGGGAATTTCTTTATGCCTAAGCAGATTAATCTTTTTACGCTTGGGTCTACACCGGTGATTTTACGCCAAGGACTGAGCAGCCTCTTTCACGCTGGACAAAAGCTATCAAATCTCACATTTAATGCAGACTTTGACATGAAGATATCAATGATGGCATTTACTACAGAATTCAATGGAATTTGTCTCATACAAAGACCATTGTTGTCATTTATAGAGATCGAGCTACTTTACGCTCACTGAATGGTTTCTATTACGCACGGGGTTTTACATGAGTCCTTACACTCATAAGATACAATGTGTGCGTGAAGTCTATTTGAGCCATTTTACGCTCAAGGTTATTCGATAACCACTTTACGCTGGAAACCTATGACAGAGCTAGTTTACGCTCATCTTTTTACGCCCAATTCGTTCTGGCCAGTTTGGAACGTGGTGTGCCTACGTGGTCTTCATGTCACCTATTTCAAAGAACGTGTGTACATGTATCCTATTCTTACTGAAATGATGGGACACGTGTCAGCATATACAGAGGATGATTCTGATCGTGGAGGGCAGTTGTTAGCGTAAAGACAGATGTTGATGCTCTATTACGGACGAAAGCTCCAGTCTATAAATAGACTCATTTTTCTCATACAACAGACAGGGAGAGAGACAGGAGAGAATACAGAGATCAGAGCTTCGAGATTTTGATTCTCTAGAGCATCCTTCTTCAACTTTTCTTCCAGAACAAAGTGAAGCAAAGCAGGAAAGCATTCGGCCTCGCCATCAGTGCCCAAGTGCGTCGATACCTTTCTGGTGCGTTAGTTCTTCCAAATTGTTCTACTTCAAGCAGTGATCTTCATCATCATCATATGGTCCAAGGAACAGAGTGATCGTTTACGAATCAGACTTCCATAGCAATACTTTTCCAGAATCAAATTAGTACTCCCTGTACTATTCTTCTTGTTTTTGTTTTCAAAAGCCGATTCCTCCAAGGCATTTTGTTAATCGAAACAGTCCTCATGACTAAACCAGGGGCACTTAGCTCTCATCTCGCTACATGGGCAATATTGCTATCCCCCTACCATATGATCTTCGTCCCACAAAAGGCGGTCAAAGGTCAAGCCCTGGCAGACTTTTTGGCAGCCCACCCGGGCTCGGAGTCGTCCAGGATACATGAAAAGATCCCAGATGAGGTCGCTGACTCGCATGCAACCTCTCACGATGATATATGGCGAATGTTCTTCGACGGTGCTTCAAGAACTGGACCTAAAGGCAACATCATCATCAGAGTTAGGGTGGTACTGGTTTCCCCTACCGGGTTGGTGATCAACCGCGCTTACTCCCTCACGGAGCCTTGCTCTAACAATGTGGCCGAGTACAACACTCTGGTCATTGGCCTCCAACTTGCAAGGGAGCTGGGGGTAGAATATCTTGAAGCATACGACGATTCTCAGTTAATCGTCAATCAAATCCGGGGCTCATACGAAGTTCGCCACGAAGACATGATTCCTTATCACCAAATAGAAATCAACATCATCTCATCGTTCAAAGGGTTCTTCATCGAACACGTCCCCAGACTCCAAAATATCGAAGCCGATGCCTTAGCAGGTCTGGCCGCTTCCCTAGCAGTGCCAAATCATACTCATCAATCGGTAGACGTAGTAGGCCACGAACTGGTCTGCCCCAAGAACAACGTTTAATTCGTGGCGAGTTATTCCACCCAGACGATTGATAATGTCCCAGATTGGAGACAACCATTCATTGACTTCGTCGTCTACGACATCCTGCCCGAGAACCCGAAGGAAGCCACCTCCATCAGACGGCGTTCTCTCAGATTCTTCTATGATACAGAGACGAAAATACTGTTTCGATGGTCCTACGATGGATTATTGCTTCGGTGCCTGTCAAAGTTAAAAGCCAAAGAGGTCGTACGAGAAGCGCATGACGACATCTGCGGGGCCCATCAGCCTGGTCCTAAATTGTAAGACCGTCTTTGCCGAATGGGCTACTACTGGCCCACGATGGTAGCAGATGTGATAGACTATGCAAGAAGGTACAAAGCCTGCCAAGTCCATACGGACTTTATTCACCAACCATCCGAATTTCTACATCCGACAGTGGCATCCTGGCCATTCGAAGCATGGGGGATGGACATCATCGGTCCGATTACTACACCTTCCTTCCGGGGAGATCGCTTCATACTTGCGATCACGGATTACTTCTCCAAATGGGCAGAGGCTGTTCCACTCGCAGAAGTAAAGACTTCAAATGTGATTAGCTTCCTCAAGCATCACGTTATCTATCGCTTTGGACTACCCCGGAGGATCATCCACGATAACGGTTCACAGTTTGCAAGCCACGCTTTTTATCTGTTCTGCTATAAATATTGCATCCAGAACATTGCTTCGACACCATACAACCCAGCAGCAAACGGGTTGGCAGAGGCATTCAACAAAACAATCATCAAACTCCTTAAGAAGTTTGTCTCTTACAACAAACGCGACTGGAACGAGAAGCTCGGTGAATGTTTATGGGCGTACCGTACTACAGTCCGAACAGCTACCGGAAATACACCATTCTCCCTGGTATACGGGAGTGAGGCAGTTCTCCCATTATAGACTCAAATACCCTCGCTCCGCGTCACCCTCACTTATCAATTGACGTTGGATGATAACTACCGACGCCGACTACAAGAGTTGGAGGCCTTAGATAAAAAATGCCTCATGGCTCAACAAAGGATCGAGCTATATCAAGCACGCATCTCTGGAGCCTTCAACAAGAAGGTCAAAATTAGGACTTTCCAAGTGGACGATCTTGTTCTGGCAGTCCGGAGGCCGATGGTCATGACTCACAAGACTGCCGGCAAGTTCCAGCCAAAATGGGAAGGTCCATTTATCATCGAGGCCGTATTCTCCAACGGTGCTTACCGCCTCGTCAAGCAAAACGGAGACTTGGTCATGTTGCCCGTCAACGGCAAGTTCCTGAAGAAATACTATGTCTAGACGAAAATTGTTTAAATTTTCGAGTCACGTACCCGCTGGTACCGCTGAACTCACCCTCATAATTCTATAAATTTTCGAGTCACGTACCCGCTGGTACCGCTGAACTCACCCTCATGATTCTCTAGATTTTTGAGTCAGGTACCCACTGGTACCGCTGAACTCACCCTCATAGTTCTCCAAATTTTCAAGTCACGTACCCTCTGGTGTCGCTGAACTCATTTTTCAACATTCCAGATTATCGAGTCATGTGCCCGCTGGTGGTACTGAACTCACACTTTCATAATTTTGAGTCATGTACCCAACGGTGCCTCTGAACTCACATCCCGGTCACTCTTTCAGATAGAAAGTCATGTATGATCATATCTTTGAACTTTCTTCCTAGAGGAGATCCTCCCCCATGATCCGATACCCGCACTTCCAGTGCACAAAAAAGGGTAAGCGATCCACAAATTCCCAAAACGGCCATGTCCTCATTACCTCTGAGTCGTTTCACTTCCACCAAAAACAAATCACCCCCTACATAGAACTTCCATATCCTCATTACCTCTGAGTCGTTTTATGTACCCCCTCTTCATTGAGCCCACTCCTTCCATGTTCTCATTACCTCTGAGTGGGAAGGCTCCGTAGAAGAAACCTTCATACTTGCCATGTCCTCATTACCTCTGAGTAAGTAAGTCGGTTCCCTTTCAACCTATTATCTGTACCTACAACCGGAGTACGATAAGGATAATAGGTCCACAAATGTCCTCTGTTGACCACAAATGTCCTCTGTTGACGACAAATATCTTCCGAGAATTCACTCATGCCATGTCCTCATTACCTCCACAATAGAATTCGCATATTTTCTATGTCCTCATAACCTCTGAGCAAACATGTCGGTTCTGTTTTACCCTACTATCCGCATCCTAAACCAGGGTACGTTAAGGATAATAGGCCCACAAATATCCTCTGCTGAGTTTCTTAGCACACACCCACCATCTTATCATGCCCCGGGAGCCCAGCTGCTCTACAGCATTTTTTTCCCAATACCGAGAGCACCCATGACCACTTTGCCGTGGCTGTTTCGGATATCCTGACCAAACTTGTTATCCATACCTAAAACCAAGGTATGCCATGGGTAACAGGTCCACAAAAAAAAGCCCCCAAGACGGAGAAAACATCACCACAATACCACAGGTACAACAAGCAATGCAAATGAAGGGTAGAATGGAAAGTACTCTCTATTTGAAGGAAGAAAAAAGCGTTACAGCTTTTGGGACCATGTCCCTTTCAAAAAGAAAACAAGAACAGAACAAAAAAAAGGGCCGACTATAGCTCAGCATTACATAACTCCAAAAGACGATTCGTCACTAAGGTGGCCTCCTGGTCGAGTCGCTGTTTAACTCGACGCTCAACCTTTCGGGATAATCGCTCTTCATTATCCAAGCCTATGAGCTCCTGCCAGTCATCCTCCAACTTCTTCAGGGCAACTTCCAAGTCAGTCGAAGCTCGATTGACTCTGTCAGCCTCCTGAATAATCAGCTCCTTATCAATATGGGCAGTCTCAAGTTTAGACTCCAAGAAAGTTAGCTTCCTCTGAAGATCAAGGATCTGCTCTCGCGTCTCGGTGATCCCACGGGAGGCAGCCGCTTCTCGAGCTATGACATCTTTGCCCTCATGGCTCAATTGATCATATCGATTAGACAGATCACGAAGGTCCTTCAGTACGGTCGGCCTGGTTTTATCTCGAGAAACCCTTGTCTTCTCTATAGTAGCAGTGAGAGAGCCACGCTCCCGATCTATAACAGCAGACAAATCATCCTGCCGCAACACCTGCAGCTGGGCCACCAACTGCCCAGTCTCCAATAACTTAGTCTCCAATAACTTTGTCTCCAAGAGCGCAGCCAGTCCCGTACCACCAAGAAGAGTCTTTAGAATATCAATTTGACCCTGGGCACATTGTCGGGACAAGACGAAAGAGGTCCCTCTTTCCACAGTAGCCGTTATTCCCCTCCTCAAATGATGGTGAAAGCTGGCAACTACGTCATGTAACGCATCATCCAAGACCTCTGTAGAGGATGGCGTCAGAGGAAGCGTGACCGGCAATATCGGAGGAGTAATGCTAGAGCTTGCCACCAGGGGGACGGAATCCGAGCAGGACGACGCACGGATAACGGATAACTCTTCCTCCGTCAATCGAAGAGCCTCGACACTTGGTAAGGCTGAGAGGTCGACCCTTGGAGCCACCCAAACAGGAGAGGATGAAAGGACCGTCGTCCCCTGCCCTGGCCGCTCCATCACCCGATTTTCTGAACTCGAGCCAACAGGAGGTCCCTCAAGACAAGCCGGAAGAAGAGGAAATGCACTCCTCTCCACCGGTGCCCCTTCGATATAGATCCTCTCGATAGTCTCTATCCTTAGCACTGGAGAGGCTAGACCTGTATGCCCAGAACAATGGTCAGTTGACGTGACCTGAAGGATGTGATGATAGAGCAAGTAGGCCTCCTCACGGGACAAGATCCGACTTATCTTACCAGGAGAGGAACATGGAGGCTGCAGCTCTTGCGTAGCTGACATAACCTCCTTACCCGAGTTAGATTCAGCGGGTTCTTCTATCCCAGCCATCTCGGAGGGAAGTACGACGCGATCAACGTCATCTTGATAAAATTTGCCAGTTTCAGGGACAGGTTCACTAAAACCCCCGTCATCTCGGGTTACCACCTCGGCATCTTGAAACTCTTCTCCTTCTCTTGACACCTATAAGAAGGAAAGAAGATGATTAAAATCAAAGCTAAAAGGAAAGAAGAAAGGAAGGTTCGGGAGTGTCTTGGTTACCTCTGACACGGGGTTAATATCTTCTCCACTTTCTCTTATAGTCAGCTGACGGTGTCTGGTCGCAACCAACTTTCGAGAACGAGAAATATCGGCAACAGAAAAAACTTGCCTGCTACATTTTGGAGTAGGGCCAGGCACAACGGGTGACTGATCCCCCAACATCTCATCTGATAAAATCGGCGGCTGATCCACCTCTACGTCTGCCACTAGAAGGATAGATTCATCTCTATCATGATCGTTGACTTCATCATCCTCAGCAGCGGAATCCAAATCTGGCACTTCGACTCTAGTCTTTCTCTTCTTGGACCCTTGAGATCCTTCCTCCAGGCCGGTACAAACAATAAAACTGGCACCTGGGTTAAAACCGACCGGGGGTTTGTTCGCCATGACATGATATAAAGCCGCCATGTATAAGATCTCCACTGACGCCTTAATGGCAGGGACCGAGAAAATGGTACGGGTATGGAATGTATCGTAGTATTGCCAAGCCCTGATACCATCAAGAAGGCTACCTTCAAAACCCAGACAGGAGCTGGGGTTGTCTAGGCAAAGTTGGCTATATCTAAACTGCAGGGCAAACCTGCTGGGCAGATAAGGCTCCAGAAAAACCGTATTGCGGTTACGGTACACCAGATGTGCGGGGCAGATGTTTCGCAGCCACAAGAGCATCTGGCCATCCAGAAGTTGAGGAGACACAATACCGTCAAGATGTACAGCCTCTATGTCCTTCGCAGTAAAGCGAGGGACGGATACAAAAATATGATACATATCCGCCCTCGCCAAGGCCATCCGGCAAGCCCGCATGTCTCACATTCCCAAGGCTCATTACGGTAATGAAAGATAAATACGTCATCATCAGTTATACCGTCTTCAGAGCCCGGTCTCATCAAAGACGGATAATGTATCAGCAGCCACCCCATCAAATAGTGATAGGGCAACTCGGTGTGTTCAAAATCCTTGGTCATGTTGCGAGCGATGACCTTAGATGTGAAGGTGCGAAGTCCACGATGGATGCGGCATACCATGGCCGGAAGGAGAGCTAGCCTGATTCGCAAAACTAACTTCACCACCGGGAGGATAAAGTTATGACTGATTCTCTCAATAGAACCAGCCCCTCCGGAGACTACACAATTTTGCAGCTATATCATCAAAAACCCCGCCAGGAGCGCCTTCTCTGACAGCTTTTGGGTATCCTGGTAAAAGTAACCAAAAGAGTCAGTCTTACTCCCGAATCTGTCACTGGTAGTGGCCACTCTCTTAGCCGACAACACCAAGTCTTTTACCGCTTCCCGCGATCGAAGGCGATGAGAGGTAACTTGACCTAAGGCATCTGTCGGGAAAAGATAGTGCACCCAGTCCTTGGTGTGGGGAGCATTCCATTCCGAGTTGCTATCCTTTCGGGCTATCTGATGACAGGTGCTATAGTGGCACAATATCTCTTGGTAGAGAGCCACGAAGCCGGGATACCGTCGTTCTAAATCTTCGAGTTCCTCATTAGTGGAAGTATACGCTTCAAAAGCTTCGTCCCCCCAAGGAAGCTTGGAGACCGCGTGCATTTCATAGAGCGCAAGCCCTATTTCTCCTACGGGTGTATAGAAGGTTCCCGTACGGTAGTTATACATCTCCAGCAGAGACATGAACAACTTCTTGATTATGATTAAGCCATGGCTGGTGCCTCGGATAGCATGGTAAAGGCCAATCTCACACAAAAAATCCTCATACTTCTGCAAGATCCACATGGACAGATTGGTCCACGAGGAAATAGAATGTACCCAACTGGGGCGCATCAACCGGCCAACGGGGTAGGAGCCCTTCTGAGCAAGTTGATTTATAAAAGTATCGACGGTAGAAAATGTGAAGTTGGGGCCCGCCACATTCAAAAAAGTACCTGGGACCAATCCTGTCACAGAACAGCTGGTATGCACCTTGCCGGCAGCCATTGACTTCAGACTGTTGTTATAATAGATATTTCCCGCAAACATTCCACTTCGGGTAGGGGTTAATGTCTCCTCCATCTTTCGGTCCAATGGGAGCATATTGAACCAAGATAACGGAAAGTGTCGCTCCATTTGGGGGATGCGGATCGCCATCCCGTTAGAAACAAAACTCCAATTCTTCGACACCTCCAGAACATGACCGTTCTCCACAGTCAAGGTGTTTCCAAAAAAGAATACAGGCTTCAAATATTCCCCTTCGAATTTCCCGGAGTTCATCATAGCATTAAGGAAATGGAAAGACTGATTCTTGATGGCATTTAGTCTAGCCGAGGGTTCGTCACTTAGAAACTGATCTGCCATATGCTGAACAATATGGTCATACCTGTAGCCCAGAGCAGCTTGGGCATTACCCACCAGGAGTTCTCCAGCAGCATTTACCGACAGATTCACTGAAAAGAAGACAGAGAAATTTAAGTTAAAAAGAGGGATACAAAGCAAATGATCGGGTACTTCTGAGCCTCATGCGGCTTAAAGAAAACACCCATGCGGCTCCGACTCAACAAAGCCTCATGCGGCTCCAATTTAATGAAGCCTTATGCGACTTAATCACAGAGGAATATTTATGCGGCCCTATTCAGTAAAAAGTCATGCGGCAGTGCTCTCATAAGGCCCTTAGGGCTCGGACAAAATTCGCACTGACCGCGTGACAGACAAAATCTGTGCGAATCCATGCGGCTTAGCATAGCTCATATGACTGTGTTGGAACTGCACGTATATGGTCACAACAGTTATTCTTATGCGGCTCGCAGCTCGTCCATAGGCCGAACATACGGTTCACAATGGCTCGTGCATAAAGCATGCGACGTAGCCATAGCAGTTAGGGTTCTTTAACCCGTGCGATATCCCTACCGACAATGGAGGGATGAACGTTAGGATGATCCGCGGGGACGACGATCGGTGGAGGAGCAGCCGCAGTCGAAGTAGAAGCAGTTTTGCCCTTCGTCGTCGCGGTCGATGAAGACGCGGCCTTCTTCGCTGTAACGGTCTTCTTGGGCGCCATTATCAATCAAGAAGAAGATGAAGAGATAAATAGAGGAAGATTTGAAGCGAAAGAGGAAGTAAAGAACTCCTCTCTCTCGCAAGCTCCTCTTATTTATAGGATGGGGAAGACACGTGGAGTAATAAACCGCCTCGTCTAAAGACAAAACGACTCTTGGATTTTGCCCCCTCTTCCATAAAAGGAGATTCACCCAGGGCATAAAATCCCGAGTTTTAATGAACCAACCCTTGGGATTCCCTCTAAAGACGGCGCTAAAAGCAAATTTGAGGCAATGAAAGACACGCACATGTGGCAAGAAGCTATGTGGCTAAGCCATCCATACGGCTGAACTATCTAGGCGGCTTAAACATCCATGTGGCCAGGACTTCATATGTGGCCAGAAGAATATAACCATGCTTCTTATTCAAAGTATTTCAATTTTGCAAATTGAAAACTTTGAAGGAGGTCTTGTAGAAGCATGGAAAATATTAAAGAAGGATCCATGCGGCCAGGAAACTCCATGCGGCTCAGGAAGCCCATATGGCTCACAGATTCATACGGCACGAGGGGCTATACGGATCAAGACGTCCTATGTGGATCAGAACAGGAGACACGTGGCTTGAAAAATAGTTCTCCCCTCCTGCATTAATTGCTGTGACGGCTGACAACTCTAAAAAAGTGGCAGTCCTGACACAAAAGTGGTAATTATGACTCTGTCATAATGACAGACCCCTAGGGAAGTGAAGAAGATCTCTGACACAATCTTTCGAAATCCAGAAAATGCCACGTGGCCCTGACACGTGGATGATCATATGCGGCTCGAGCGAAGACTTCCCATGTGGTTCAGAATGAAGCCGTCCTATGCGGCTCAGGCCGAAACAGTCTCATGCGGCTCAAACGGAGGCCTTCCCATGCGGCTCGAGCGGACCATTTCCATGCGGCTCAGGCGAATAAATCCTTATGCGGCTCGCAATGATCACCTCCATGCGGTTCAAAAGTTCGAGAGGGAGCCACTACCCAAGCAGCCCTGCCACGTGGCCCGAACCTTATGCGGCCCAAGTCTTATGCGGCTTAATCTTTATGCTGTTCAGATCCCCCCAGTGGCTCCTAGGACACGTGTCCTAAGCCGATCAATCTCCCAGATTTATTGTAATCAGAGATTGGGTCAAATCTCAATAATCTGGGACACATGGCAAGAGAATAAATCAAATTTATTCGCGGACATCAGCAGATCATTATGAGGAAGATTTATTCCAATCAGTATTAATTGCTGATGAGATTTGGTGTAATCTATACTTAATGGTCCAGATCCATCACAATCAAAACTAATGGCCTAGATTGACCAATCCACAGGCCGCCGCCATCTCCAAGAAGCAATCATTTGCAACCTTAGTGATCATACCCCATTCTTATAAATAGCAGGGTGCCATTCCCTTGCAAAGATATACACACACATACAGAGAGAGGCATACGCAGGAGCACTTTTTGAGATCAGAGAGCACCAGAGTACTTAGAGAGAAGAGCAGAAAGAAAGCAAAGGGAACATTTCTTCCAACGTCGAACAATCTTCTGCAGCCAAGGCTACATACCGATCGTCCAATGAGTAAGGCAGAGCTGCCGTAGCTTTCCCGAGCCTCTATCGTCACCCTCCAGAATCTAAAATAAACAATTATACTTAGACTGCTGTACCTTGGCTTTCGTTCCTAGGCTTTCTTTGTACAAGCGAGTTTGTAACGTGAAGTAAAAGTCCAGTCCTCCGATAATTGTTCTGTCCTTTTATATTTCATGGCAAACAGTCCGACCTCCTTTTTAATTTACAAGCCCCTGACAAAATCTGAAATAGAGGAACTGATGACAGATCACGGTGTCGCAGATACTGATGACAACGATGATCTTGAGGGTAATTTCTTGATTTACTACTTCTTCCGACAAGCTGAGTTTAAGTTGTCGGAGAAAGCCGTATTGGCGGCTTTTTTGATGATCTGGATCCGCGATTGCGTAGTCCCTGGTGGTTCAGGGATTATTGAAAGGATGAACCGGAGTATGATACTTCCGGCTGTAAAACTAGCGTTGGGATACCGGCTTGCCCTATTTTCTGTAATAGTCTGCTCCATCCAACAGGGCCTACGAGATTTTGTTAGAAATACAGTGACCCCCGATAGTAGGACAGACTTTGCCCGGACTGAACTCCCCTTTCATTACTTAATGGGATGGCTGCTGCTACACTGTCCCAAACTGATGAATGTCTGGTTGGTGGCAGACTTTTTGGCCGAAGATACCTTTCTTCGAAGGTTCCGTGACGTAGAATGGGCCATCACTGGGGTGCCTGCTTGCAGAAGGGCCATGAGCTTTCTTCAGGACTACGAGTTCTTTTGAGTATACCCTCCATCTAGCAGTGGCAACGCAGGGGACACATTAGTTGATGAGGGAGCCCATACTACTAGCTTGACCACTGGGGCATTCTATTGGCTCCAGTCTATCATGCCCTCCCATCTGGTACTCAAGAATAGGAATCACACCTAACTGGAGCCTTATCTACCAAGCCATTTTGTGCTGTAATTTGGATATAGTCAACTTTTTTGGGCAATGCTAGCCCACATCTGGAGTCGATAGGTAGCTTGATTGATGGGTTGTGCGTATGGGTTTATTACAACGCCGGATGCACGGGGGCAATTTTTACTTTGTCCGAAAATAAGCCTGAGACCCACCTCCTCTATGCTGCTGCCAAATTTTATACTCAGATCAATACTTTTCATCCTCGGTGTGATCATGAGCAGAGCTTGATATTGGGAACTAGGTTTACCCCCACTCTTGCAAGTGCAAAATGAGCCCGAAAGATGCCAAAGGGCAGCAAAAAGGAGAGCACCGCTCCAGCCGTCAAGCCGACCGCAGTACCACGACAGAGAGCTGATCTTAGGGAGCCGATAGTGCCTCCAAGAGAGGATACCACAGATGATTCTGCTCTCCCCGATCCTCCTCAAAAGATGAAAGCATCAACTGAACTGGCCCAACAGCCAACTTTTAAGATGACGAAGAAGATTATTGCCACAAGGAGAGCCAATGATGTCGGTACTGGCTCACCTCCTTTAAGAAGATCTTCTCGGCAGACTGGAAGAGGTGGAATGGCATCGCAGGCTATTACCATTCGGGAGGTAGATCCCTTTCTAGACTCCATAGTCATTTTGGTCAAACCACTACTTGTGCAGTCTTCGAATGAAGCTTTCTCATCCTTGTGTTTGTCCTTTGCACAAGACCTTGAAGTTGCGATCTAGGCAGGTGCCTCTTCGTCTGAAGAGGTAGAAGTAACAACAGTGTCCTCTCCTCGGTAGACGACATTCAGCCTTCTCCAATCAAAGGGGCTGAGTCAAGGGATGACCAGGGCGAATGCCCGGACTATGATGGCGAGCAGAAAGCCAGTCCCTCTTACGATATCTCTTTAGGGGATATGTCTAAGATTGGGGCTTTAATAAAGGAGTTGGACGAGAATCAAGTCCAGTTAGCTCACCCTCCCGCGGGTATGTTATCCTTGTATTTTACTACGGATGAGATTTTTCTCATTCGATTTTGCGTACTTCTTGTGAGGCTGACTGCCATCATATATTCCCTTACAGACAAGGGGACGACACAATGTACAGAGATAGCCCATGACACTGGGGTAAGAGAAGAAGTTGTCCCTGGTTCGTTCAGGATTGCCAGTACGGAGAAATCTGTCAGTAAGCCGGCATCGGCTACAGAAGGAGAGGTTGAACGACATACTGATGTAGTTATTACTGAATCTGATCTAGGTCCAGCTAGGGCTGTAGAAGACGTACAACCTGATGTTGCTCGGGGCCTTGGCATTGGTCCTTTTAAGAAACCTGGACTTGCTCTTGGTTCCTTTGTAACCAGGGCCGATGACCTAGTCCATGTTGGTGCTGAGCAGGCAAAAGGTACGAAACTACAACTCTTTCGCACTCTTTTAGGTTTTTCCTTTCCATTACTGATAGATATACTGCTTTCTTATCAGGTTTGGCTTCTTTTCAAGTGTCTCTTCTTGGAGCGAAAGATCCCCATTAAGCTTCCTCCCCAACAACCTCCTCCAAAGATGACGAGATGGCCCAGGAAGTCATCAAAGCTTTCTACTCGATTCTGAAAGTAAAGCTTCCTGGAGTTTTAAACTGGAATACCGCATATGGACCTGTAAAGGCTATTGCTGAATGCCAAGTGACGGTCCTTGAGAGCATCGTCGGCTACGAGGAGCGGGCTAATGGTCTGAAGAATGTTTTAAATGATCTGGAGGACCAAGTTGCCAAATTCTGGGAAGTCAAGCAATGAAGCCCAAGCTCGCTATTTCTTGAAGAAGACAAGGCTTTAGTTGCGGCTCTTGCGGAGGAGGAAGCTACTTTCCAAGCAAAGAAGGATGCCCTTGCTAAGAAGATTAGTGAGTTGGCAGATCAATATGAACAGTTCAACGTCGCGAGCGAGACTCATATTGCTTCGAAGAACAAGCTGGCCGCGCAGATCACTGAAAACTATAACCACATTACGTAGATCCACAAGTATATTACCCAACTGGAGGATAACTTAAGGACAATGAGTCTGAAATGGAAGACTATATGGTTCATGCTGTTGTGACTGCCACAACCTCAGACCAGTTGAAAGAACAGCTGGTGAGGTTGGAGGGGGAGCATGCGAAATTGATCCCCTTCAAGGATGAAGCCGCTCGGCTGGAAGAAGCACACCATCGTGCCACTGTCAAGTCTCAGACTGTGATAATGGCTTTAAGGGACAGCAACAATCAGTTGTGTACCCCTTAAATCTTCTTTTGTAATTGGATCATTTGAGCCATAAAGACTCTTGTATCTTTTTCTTTTCTCTGCTTTTTGGGAGACATTGGCTTTCGAAACTCATGAATGTAGTTTGTGAAATATCATAACTAGAGGTAGTGTGGACGTAGTAGGGATATTTCTGGTGGGTATTCCGCTGGGGAATTTGATGTGGACTTATTGTCCATTTTATATTCAAGATTTTTGAACTTAGATAATAAGTTGAAAGAAACTGCTAATAAAGGTAGTATGGACATAATAGCAGGGGATGTTATATATCTGACCAGTAGTAATATGGACGTGGACGGATATATAACATTAAGTAGGAGTCAGTAGATAATTCAGAGGTAATACGGACGTGATTATCTTTGACGAATGTTTTGCTCAAAGGTTATATGGACATGGCAAGGTATTTCTTAATTATTCTACTGGAAAATAATTATCGGAAAACAGTTCAGAGGTAATATGGACATGACCGTTTTCATAAGATCGAGTTTGGACAGAGTTAAAAACGATAATAATTCTACTGAGGAATCTTTTGAGAGGACCTATTATCCATGACATATTCAAGACTCTTGAAATACAAATAATAGTTAGATAATTTTTTTTTGAATCACGTAAACATTGCACTGTACATTTACATGATTAAAACAGGGTATATGTGAATGCTGTACATGAAGGTTACACATAATATTTCTTCAGGAACTATCAGGCTTGGTTAGTCGATACGCACCGTTAGAATACACTGATTCTATAACGAAAGGACCTTCCCATTTAGGCTAGAATTTTTCTTTTGTCTTGTGCGTCATGACCATCGGTCTTCTCACTGCTAAGACCCGATCACCAACTTGAAAGATTCTTTCCTTCACCTTTTTATTAAAGGCTCTAAAAATGTGTGCTTGGTATTGTCCAATACGCTGTTGAGCTAATAAGCATTTTTTTCTAGCGCTTTCAGCTATTGAAGTCGTAGACGGTAACTTTCTTCGGTAGTCAACTTATTGGCTAAGGCTACTCGAAGAGAGGGAATCTGAATTTCTAAGAGAAGAACTGCTTCACTTCCATAAACTAGAGAGAATGGCATACTGCCTGTTTGAGTCCGAAACGTTGTACGGTAGGCCAAGAGACATTCGCCGAGCTTCTCATTCCAATCGTGCTTGTTTGAAGATACGAACTTCTTAAGAAGTTTGATGATAGACTTATTAAAAACTTCTGCTAATCCATTAGCTGATGGATTGTAAGCGATAGAGGCTACATTCTAGATTTAATTCTAATCGCAGAACCGATAGAATGCATGGCTCACAAATTGTGGACCATTATTATGGATGATCCAGCGAGGTAGGCCGAAGCGGTAGATGACGTGATGTTTAACGAAACTGATCACATTTGATGTCTTTACTTTGATGAGCGGTATAGCTTTCGTCCATTTGGAGAAGTAATCGGTTATAGCCAGGATATACCAATGTCCTCTGGAGGATGGCAGGCTAATTAGGCTGATGACGTCCATACCCCAGGCTTCAAAAGGCTAAGATACCGCCGTATTGTATAGAAAATCTAAAGGTTGATAAATAAAATTAGCACAGAATTGACAAGCCCTACACTTCTTTGCATATTCAACAACATCTGCTATCATCGTGGGCCAATAATAACCCATTCGTCTCCGACGATCTTGTAATTTGGGGTCTGGTTGGTGTGCACCACAAATTTTATCGTGAGCCTAACGTAGTACATGTTTGGCTTCTGTGTCTGATAAACATCATAACAGTAACCCATCATAAGAACGTCGGTACAACATTTTGGTAGCTATATCATAGTAAAATCAGAGGAATCACTGTTGGATAGACACTGTTTCTTTCGGGTCATTAGGGAGGATTCCGTAGACAGCATAGTCTATGAAAGGAAATCTCCAGTCTTTGATGTCGACATTCATCTCTGCTACGTAGCTATGATGAATATACAAGGAATCTTTCACACAAAATAACTCTCGACCATACACTATTATCGAATGCTGAGTATTAATAGGAACGGTCAAGGAAGCAGCCAGACCGACTAAAGCATCTGCTTTTATATTCTGTAATCGAGGTACATGCTCAATGAAGAATCCAGCGAAGGTAGAAGCCAACTCGATCGTCGCTTTGTGATATGGGATAAGCTGTTCATGACGAAATTCATAATCCCCTCGAACCTGACTAAATATTAGGTTAGAATTACCATAAGCTTCAAGATAGTCAACTCCCAGTTGTTTTTCCAGTTGAAGGCCAATTAGTAGGGCATTATATTCGGCCACATTATTGGTGCAAGGCTCCACGAGAGAATACGCACGGTGTATAACCAGATGATCGGGTGAAACAAGCACGATCCCTACTTCGGCTATAATATTTCCTTTAGGTCCTGTTTTTGATGCACCATTAAAGAACATTTGCCAAATGGGGATTTCCTCAGTTGCAGTGTTAGACTCACCCACTTCATCCGAGATTTCATCATAGAGTTTGGAAGATTCTGGCACTGGATAAGCTGCTAAGAAGTCAGCTAATGCTTGGCCTTTTACTGCATTCTGAGGAACAAACAACATATCGTATGAAGTCAATAGCATTGCCCATGTAGCTAAACGGGAATTAAAAGAACCCAATTTAGTCATGAGTATTCAGAGAGGATTGATATTAGATATGATATGGATAGTCTGTCCAGACACATAGTGACGTGTCTTCTGGATGGCAAATACCAGCACAAGATATTCCTTTTCCACATGTGTGTATCTGTGTTCGGCACCCACCATTGTGCGGCTGAGGTAATAGATTGCCTGTTCATGACTGCCTTCATTCTTCTGAGCTAATAGGGCACCAAGAGAATGATCCATAGTGCAAAAATATAACAAGAAAGGCTTTCTGACTATCGGAGCCACCAACACAAGGTGGCTTATGAGATACTTTTTGATGTCGTCAAATACGTCCTGACATTGTCCAGTCCAGACGAAAGATATTTCTTTCTATATTAGCTGAGTAAACGGTTGACACCTTCCAGAATGATTTGAAATGAATCGTCTGATATAGGCTAACCTTCCTTGGAGTCCGCGTAGCTCTTTGAGATTTCTTGGAGGATGCATATCGAGGATAGTTTTAACCTTCTCCGGGTCAAGATGTATACCCCTTAAAGTGATAACAAAACCAAGAAACTTGCCGCTGGAGACTCCCAGAAAAGACTTTGTTGGATTCATCTTGAGTTGGTGTGTACGCATCAGTTCAAACAACGTTCTCAAATCTTGGAGGTGGTTCCCTTGAGACGACTTTTAACGGCAATATCATCTACATAGCATTCCACTATTTTGCACAAATGATCGCAAAAAATTATGTTCATAGGTCACTGGTATGTCGCACCCGCACTTTTCAATCCAAAGGGCATCACCATATAGCAGTGTACCCCCAACGGTGTTCGTAAAGATATGTATTTCTCATCATCGGGTAACATCTTGATCTGGTTGTAGCCTGAGAACCCATCCATGAAGGACATTCGCTCAAAACTACAAGTATTGTCTATCATTACGTCGATGATCGGTAGAGAGAACTCATCTTTTGGACATACAGAGTTCCAATTATGGTAATCGATACAGACTCGAACTTTACCGTTCTTTTTCATGACCAAAACAATGTTAGCGACCCAGTCAGGGTGTTATTCTTCACGAATGAACCCACTTAAAATACGCTTTTTGACTTCACTCTCGATGGCCTCCATGATATATAGTCGGAACCACCGTTGCTGCTGCTTCACTAGCTTAGCTTTAGACGAGATATTTTGGCAGTACATATCAACTTTAGGGTCTAAGCTTGGCATGTCTTCATAGCTCCAAGCAAAGACATTAATATATTCTCTTATAAGATGTATATGAGATTTTCGTTCTTCACCAAACAAACTTTTGCTGATAAAGATTGGTTTAGGAGACGATTCATCTCTTAGATTAACTTGGACAACTTCGTCTTTAGTAGGTGGTTCACGCTGTTCAAAACGTAACTCCCACCTGGTGTCCATTTTTTGAGCCTATTGTTCGAGCTCGATTGATTGGACATCTTCTGTAATTTGGTCAATTGATACCATGTTGACGGCCAATGTTGTTTTGAACATGTCTCCAATGTTGGAGTCTGAATCCCAGAGGCAGGAGTCAAAAGAATGAGTACAACGATCCACTTCAATGTCTGATCCTTTAGGAGTTGTTGGAGGAGTAACATAACCCAAACCAACGTTGTTTCGTTGATAATAGTTATCTGGTTTGCCGGAAGGAGCAAAGTAACGTATTGGCAATCGTCGCCCTTGACCGTAGTTTAGTCCCTGGTCGCTTTTTATATTATATCCTATATTCTGGATGATATTCTTGGCCTGCCAACTATGTCGGTAAAGCTGGATTTTACCTGAATCATAGTCGTCTTCGGTGTTGTAATCGGGAGTAGTAAAGTCATGAACGAACTTTCTTTCGCCAATTATTCGACCGAAGATGATTAGTTCTTCACCCTTCTTTCTAGCTGGAACGATGAAGTAGTAGATATCTTCTGGCCAGACTTTTTCTCACAGACGAGACGTCGTGACCGACATATAGAGATATGGTCTTATGTCATGCTCTAGCGCGTACAACTATCTATATACTGGTTTACAGACTGGTAGACATCAGAGTAATTCAAAGATAAACCTTTACTCAGAAAATATAAAAGTTTTTCTTCAGGGATAACATCATCCACTGAATGTACATTATTTTGAGTATTAATATACTTATTGAGGGCATCATTGTCCGGAACAGGAGTCACAGACTTGGTTAAGTTTACCACGTAGGGTAACTCATCAGGATTGGGAGTATGGACTTCAGTAGGTTCCACCCGAGTCGTTTTGCGATGAGTGATGGTCAAAGGTTTGACAATATCATGATTCCTCTTTTTGACCCAGATTGTGAGAGGCTTTGAAGTACTTTATGGAGTAGTACGTCCTTTGACTCGGATAACCAGGGGACCATCACTGGCGGATGAATTAACTTTAGCTTCATTGCCAGCTTCTTTGCCGTCATCCTTGGGAGGCTGAGATTGATAGAGTATCGAATCTCCATAGTAGGCTTCAATATCCTTAAAAAGATTGACATCGACAAATTCTATTTTCACAATGCCATCACTGTTGACGTACTTAAAGCACTGGTGAAGGGTAGAAGGAACAATCATGTTCTTGTGTATCTACAAACGTCCTAACAAGACATTGTAGGACACATTGGCATCGATTACATAGCAAGCAACCTCTGTTTGGAGATAACCAATCTGGCACTTGAGACGGATCTTACCCAGAGGGTGACTTCTCCAAATATTGAAAGCCATGATAGTTGTATTGGTTGCAGACAACTTGTGCAAAGAGATCCCTGGAATTTAGAGTAAACTTCTAGGGATGATACTGAGGGAGGAACCTAGATCGATATACATCCAATCTACCATAATCACCCAGATATACCCTATATAGTACAGAGGTCTATCATGACGATTAATTTTGAGTAGCATGTCCTCTTGTGAAAAGGTGATGTTGGGAACCACTTCTATAGTGCTATGGCAATGAGGACAAGAGACCGGATCTTCAGCGGGAGCTTTGACTTCTGCGAGGTAAGAGTCGGCATGTAGTAATGCCTCACTTAAAGCTTTACGCATCTCTTTGGAGAGCCGCAGTAGATCAAACAATAATAATTTGGCAGGTGTATTGGCCAGTTGTGCCAGTATGTCAAAGCTGTGAGGCTGATCCATGCCTTCGAAAGTTGGTGACTTCGTAGATTTGTCAATTCGCGTCTCCTTCTGCTTAGCTTTGTCGGCAGTTGAGGACTTAGACGGACCAGCTTCTGAACTTGTGGAGGACAGTAGGAGCTTGAGAAGGCATTACGTCTTCTTAAGCAGGGTCATAAGTCCGCAGGTAAGTCTTGTCTGATCGTGTCTCACTAGATAGGACTTCATAAATAGGAGAAGACACCATATGGCATGGCTTGTATTTCTTGCCCCTCTTTGCTTTAGAAGACACAACCCCCTGCTTCATTTCTTACACAAGGTCTGGATGGACCTATATGATCTCACCATGTTCTGTCGTGAGTGGCACCAACGTTGATATTGAGTTACGAGCTAGCGGCAGGTTGACGACTTCCAGTACTACCTTAGGGATTGGGGATACGCATCTGGAACTTCTGTGGGAGGAAAGTCACCAAATTGAAGAGAGATCATGTTAGAAGACACGACTTTGTCTTCAGCTTCGAGGTTGATAACTTGGCTGTTGATAAGCTGTTGTATCTTCTTCTTTAGGATAATGCAATCCTTGATAGAATAGTGTACGTACTGGTGATAAAGACAGTACTTGGGGTCGTTGAGTTGGTTTGCCTCTGTAGGACGTCGTGGTGAAGGCAACGCTAGTTTATTATCCTTCATCAATGTATGAAAAATGGTAATAACATCATCTTCGTCAAAGGAGAAAGTCTCCTTGGATCTGTCAGGAGCGCCCTGAAAATTGGAAGCTCCATTGGAAGTGTCGACCTTCAAGACTTCTTTCCCTTTACCCCCACGGATAGGAATAGTTTGGGGGTGCTTGCTTTTGTCTTCAGATTTGGGTGTCTTCAACCCTAGTAGTTCTAGATTAGGAACATCATTCTCAACAGCATCAGCAGCCCCGATGAAAGTGGGCCATGTATCATACTTTTGTATATCCAGACAGAATTTCACTGTAGGAAGGAAGTTATGCAAACAAGTATCCATAAGCTCTGAGTCTGGTATACCGAAGGGCGTCTTCTATGCTAGTCGCCTAAAGTGTTCGATGAAAGAAATAAAATACTCACTCTTCCTCTGCTTGGTCTCGATGAGGGTGGACATACTAACATGCATGCTGCTCTCATAAAACCTGTTGAGGAATAACCTCTCCAAGTCTTTGAAGGAGTTAATGCAACCATCAGGTAGATTGCAGAACCATTCAAAAGCTACCCCCTGTAAGGTGCTGATAAATAGCTTTGACAAGAATGCATCGTCTCTTGGTAAGTGTAGCGTCTGCGTGTTGAAGTATGTCATGTGTTGGCGAGGAGAAGTCATCCCGTCAAACAAATTTAGCGTCAATAGCTTGTAGTTAGGAGGACAAGTAGTATTCTCCCATTCAGGAGGATAAGGTTGAGATATCCCTATCTTCTGAAGCTCGTCTTTGTGTGAGATGGTATCGAGATGGGAAACAAAATAATCAATTACATCCTACTGATTGAGAAGATGTCGCAAAATAGCTATTGTACGGTTGTCAAGTGTTGTTGGCGAAGGATCACCCCCAGCATTTATGGGATTTAGAGGAGGCACAACGGAATTATACTCCTTTTGTAGTGAAGGAGGGTTGTTACTATGAACCGAATTAGCGTGTGATGAAACGTTTAGTTGAAGTTAGGGAGCAACACAAGCACTTTGGACAACCATGAAGCTGGTAAGCATGTTAGTGATCTTGGTGAATGGCATTTCAAGATTCTCCAGCCGCTTGTTGGTTTAATCATTGGCTACTTCAGGTCTCTCTCCATCCGACATGTACGCCGATAGCACATAAGGATGAACAGTACAGTTAGTGCTGATACTGTCTGTCTCACAGTTGAGGAGGCCGTCATCTTCAAGCAGGGGAAGTAGATAGTCACCGTCAGACTCGAAGAGATCATCGTATTCTGGAAGGCTACCCCCGGCGTAGAGGTCGTCCACTTCAAACCCTGAGGGAATGCTACCCCTAGCTTGAAGTTCTGACGGAACACCACCCCCAGCTAGAGAGTCTTCATCATCTATAAGGGATCTCGTCCTTGACCGAGTACATATATAGACTCTTTCAGATGTAACAGCTTGCTGGCTGTTTGCTGGAAGACTTCTTCTTCTTTTGTTCGCAGAACTGGAAGAAAAGGTTGGATTAGTGATCCACCTTCTTTGATTGGAGCTTCCATAGGGAGGACCCTACGAAGCCATGTTAGATGAAACACATAATGGTTTTTCATCATCAGAACGTTGCAGTCGTCGAAACACGGACTGCCTTGGAGGAAATTTCATTATTTTAGATCAACAACAGTTGATGATAATACTAGTGCACGGGTGCTCCGGTAGAGGCACATTATGAGTAATAATGATCTCCCTTGCTTTACGCTTGTGAGTTATCATGTTGCGTAAATCGGCAGAAGGGAGCTTCGCCTTAGAACCCATTTCACATGCATTGCCAAGCTTTGTATATGGGTTTATAAGGAAAGTTGGCACATCTAGACTTAGTTCGTGTGCAGGGGCAACCCCCACACCTAAGTTCCATGATGACCTTGAAGACAGCCCCATGCTATACGTGTTGGGGCCTGTCTTTTTGCTATGGGCGCATAGACTGGAGCACGCCTTTAGGCGCATGCTTTCTAGAAGCTCTGGCAGCATGCTTGGCCTTCCTGGATGTGGGCACATAGAATGGGTTATTAGAGCCTGGGCGCATAGTCTTGGGCGCATGGACCTAGGCGCATAACCTATTGAAGACAGAAGTCTTCTGGCAAGAGTTATGCACCCACATGCTGCCTTGGGCACATAGCTCTGGCGCATGCTTTGGGAAATAGAACTGCTTTCTTCCGATTTCACCTTCTTCGTTTACGAGTTTCACTGAGTTTATCCAAAGTGTGGGACACTTCGATTTTTGGCATCGTAATATGTATTTTTTTGCCAAGTCTCGAGCGTTGAACACTCTGTTGTTTATTGCACAAGAGGAAAGTTACTGGTCTAGTAGAGCCCTGAACAGTATGCGCCTTCTTTGCATTGGGAGCTCCTGTGGAAGGGTTACGCACCCACGTGACAGAGTTCCCCTTTGATTGCACATCTTCTACGGCACTGGCAGGATATGCAATACGAGCCTTCGGAAGCCAAGTCTTGCGAGACTTGTTACGCTTCACTGATTTTGAGGGAGTAGAGCCATCCCCCTAGAGCATCTCTTCGAATGCCTATTAATCGAACTTCGTGATCAACATCTTCTGAGTGCTCCCCACTTTATCAGTATCGGATTGTGTCACCACCTTCTTGTCAGAGGAAAATATAGTCCCCAGTAGATTCGCCATTTTTGTCGACACTTAGAAAAAAGAGAAGAATAACTGTCTTTTCTTATTAGCGTAAGGCACTACAAATTGAGTACACCTGAAAGATCCTGCACTGAGAACCCTCGAGTACAAAAAGAATTCTAGAAAATGGGACGATGGAGATCGAGCAGCAATTGCTCATTTACTCCGTTGACACTCCGATTTACAAAAGTGGGAGCAAACCTAAAAAAATTGCTAACTCTTGGCTCACTGGAAAGAATGGCAACAATTTGGCTCTGAAATGTACTTTGTTCTATTTTTTTGAAGAGGTATATGACCGCTATTTATAGTCGTTTTGCATTGAAACGACTATTATGCGCACACAGGTGGAAAATACACTGATTTTTATGTGAGCGCATAGTCTTCCTTTGGGCGCATAGGGTGTAGGCGCATAAAGACTGGATGATCGTGGGTAGATTGTGGGGTTGACGTGGCCGCATGCTTCGGTGCACGACTGCTCGTGGAGATTGACGTGGCCGTATGCTTCGGTGCACGATTAATCGTGGATGTTGACCGAGTCGTGGAGCTGTTCTGACTTGGGCGCATCATTTGGGAAGAGGACTATGCGCCCCCTTCTGGAGGAGCCATGCGGGTACATAGACATTGCTGCACATGGGCGCATAGGGATTTTATATATGGGCACATAAAGCTTGCTTTGTGGGTGTCTTCCACTCTCTGACTTGGGCGCATAAAATTTCCTGACTTGGGCGTATGGTGTGGATCTTTTCATGCTTCTACAGTAATATTACTCTTTTGTTATAAATAGCCTATTTAAACATTTACTATGCATTCTAGATTATTAGAAATAATATTGTAGAAGATACTAAGAAAATTAGTACTGATAATCTTATCGATAAAGGCTGCGAGAAGATTAATAAGTAAAATTTGGCCTAGGAAGTAGGTCCTAAAATCGTTTTTTACATTATATAAAATTTTGAAATTATTTAAATTTATGTGATTTTTTAGTATTTAATTAGGTATTACTACCTAAGAATACTGATAAACAGCAGTACTGAAGGATTTACTATAGCTAACCAGGACTATAGATCCTCACGAAACTTGAACATAGAGTTCTAGTAGCCCCTAGTATTTATGAGAATTTTTGGATTTTCTTTGAAATTGTTAGGTCTTTTCTCGTCCTAAAAGTTAGTTATTGAATTAAATACGTAGTTATAAAGTATTTTCTAAAATTAGTAGCTCAATTTTATTAATAATAAAACATATTTCTATTTAATAGCAGTTGGTGGATCTTACCCGCTAAGGCCCGTACTGGCATTGATTTCACTTAATAGCCATCAATATAATCTATTCATCCGAGTATAGATTAAAAGCTAAAATTGTAGATTAAACCCATTATCATCTTAACTAGAATCTAATACATTATTTAAGTGATTTAATCATAAGTGCCTGATCCAGGGGGAGTTAATCTCGACCGCTGGATCGATGATATAAGTTGTAAACCCAATTAGGAAACATCATCTGACCCACTTCCTATTTAAATCCTAAGAAGTTTCTAACCGTGGAATCTGGATGAGATGTAATCTTATCCGTCCAAATGCTTTGAATCCGAACCTATTTCCTATTCCTTCTCTAAACCCGAATCCTATCAGATCTAAAACCTTACCCACTATCCCTATATAAGGACTGTTACAACAAAATTTTGGAATCTTCAATAACTCTAATGTTGTTGTAACCCACTTACCTAGTCATTTTCGTGGTCCAAATCACCTCTGATCGGCATGAAACTTTAGAGCCCCTATCTCTCTCTTCCTTCTATCAATTATGACTCTCTCTGATGCTACACAATGATCATGCATCGCACATGAAGCCCAATATGACTCTCGATAGGAAACCATATATTTAATTCGTGTTAGTGACTTTGTCTACTCGTTAGCAAAATTTAGCGAACATTTTCACGATTTGACTTCACCGTTGTCTTCGTAGTGTGACTATATACAGGTGTGGTAAAATTCGAATATCCACAACATTATTTGATCGACGAATTTTGATCATAACATTATAACATTTCCAAGCTGTGTCCAGCTGTCGTTCGAATTTTACGAGCCATAACTTCAAGCAATATCGTCCGATTGTCGACTCGTTTTATGTAAATTTTCATTTTTTGTTAATTTTAGTCGTTATGGTTGGACTTTCCAAATCTGTTCTGTACATTATGTGCGAAACTCACTTTACCCGTTATGATGTCCATATTTACTAAATAGGACTTTCTGAATGATTTGACTGTTGGGTCTTCGATCCATTAGATCTATTGTATCTGTACTGAGTTTTCCCTTAGGGTACAAATTTTCATAACAATATGAGAAGATAGGTCAAGTCACTGTCAAATTGTTAATTAGGTTTTAGTAAAGGACTGTATCTCGAAATGTGCTGTCAAACTAAAATCGGTCGATTCTAGTGATCTTATATTGCTAAAATTAACAAAGTAACTACGAAAATTTGCAAGAAGAGGTCATTAAACTTGCGCTTGACCATCTTATCTCAATTTTTGTGCTACAGATTTTGAAATATGAATTTTGAGACATGAGCTGAACTTTTATGCTTTAGACTAAGTAATTTGTATTTAGATAGACTAGAATAACTTAGGCTAGTAACTTGCAACATTATAGAAAGATAACATACCTAGGTATTTTTGTTAGGTAAGATATATAGTTAACTTAGCCAATAAGGAACTAACATTCCCTATTTGGAATCTTAATCAACTTGATTTTGTGAATTTTGTGTGGTGCTTGGTTGTTTGCATAGCTAGAGGATATCGTAGTTCAATGCTGACAGTTACAAATCAGTCTGGAGATTCAAGCAATTATAATATTATATATTAGTTACCTTTATTGGATATATTGCTATAGATCATGTTCATATTCTTGTTATAGTGCTTGATTCATATTTGGTATTAGTTATACACAAGAAAGATTCTGACTTGATATTATTACAATACATGTTTACTTAATATTCCTCATTTGAATCTGTCACGACCCACACCCAGTGTAAGGGCACGAGAAGTGGGTACGTCCAGCCTACCCCATAGCGTTGGCGGTAGAACACTATTTTAGGTCACAATCCGAACTATCACAAAATGATATACTCTCCAAACGGAGGATAA
Organism: Iris pallida; assembly: GCA_029216955.1. Taxonomy (NCBI): domain Eukaryota; kingdom Viridiplantae; phylum Streptophyta; class Magnoliopsida; order Asparagales; family Iridaceae; genus Iris; species Iris pallida. Next base: position 10,353,902 of record JANAVB010036019.1, read on the forward strand.
TCACAAGAGGATACAATCTCAATCACAAAACTAGTGGCAGATAATCAGCACGATAATATAGATATAAAATCCACAAGAGAAATACAACAAATAAAAATCCTCGGTGTTATTAACACCATAAACAATATCCCGACACAATCTCAAATGACTCATAAAGCTAGATAATAAGAAAAGTCTAGACTAAGCTAATGGCATGTCCTCAGCGACTACTGGATCCTGCTGGGTCCAGGTAACCTGTGTCAATAAGGCCTGCTACATAGTATCG
>JANAVB010036019.1:10359166-10364166 GCA_029216955.1 Iris pallida
ATTTGAAATATCACAAAACAATTCAAATATATAAATAAATCGAAACACGAAATCCAACTCAATACCCAAAATGCAATATACACAACTAGAACTCACGAAACTTGGCAAATACAAAGGTGTCTATGTGTGGGTCGAACCCGTGTCCGTATCGTGTCCACGGAGTGCGTATCAGAAAACCGAATTTGCGTGTCATGCAAGTGCGTTTCTCCTGATTGGACGCCGCACGCAACACGAGAAGCCTCGTGCTCGTGCACATAGCTAGTTAGGGACCCGGGGTAGTTGTAGGACACACTGACATGATACCACGTCGCGTCTACGCGACACAGCGACACGCGAATCCCCGCGTTCGTGCTCGTGGGCGCGTGTCGGGTCTCGTGGCCCGTGATTCGAGCCACGTCGTGACTCGGGATCGAGTCCCCGGGTAGTCTAGGTATAGAGCTACGTGCTCGTGCTCCTGGAACGGGTCCTCGACGTGCCGTGTCCTCGTAAGAAGGCCGTGTCAGCGGCACTTTTTAGCCGCGTACACAGTACGGGCTGAACAGTGCACGCGAGATTTCTCCGCGCACGCTCCATGAAACGACCTAAAATTTTACGGGCATGCGGGAAGAGATTGCATCCACGTTCTTATAAAATTTTACGTAAAACGGAGCACTGTGCGTCGAGTTACGACGCTCTGACAGCAGGGCATGCACGGGGTGCCCGTGTCCGATTCGGACACCGAAATCGTGTCGATTTTAGATCCGTCTTCACGAAAGTTGTTAAAAATAATATTAGCAAGGAATTCATGAAAACAGAATCGAAAAATAACACTTTTCAGTTGTAAGTTGCATTTCGTCGAACACGTGTTCCATAGGACCGACACGTGTCCGATATGGCTATCAAACAAACTCACAATCCTACCAAACATCGTGCACAGATCTGGGGTACCTATATGGATGCTAAAATGTAGAAAATTCAGAAGGACCGATGGTAGAATGAGATTTACCTATTGAGAGTTGGAATCTCAATGAAAGTGAATCCTCGATTGTTTTGACGACCGGTTTCTTCCAAGTAGTCTCCAACTCCTTGCTAGCAATGCTCTAGCAAGTTCTTCTCCTCCACAAGGTCGCAACGCAATTCATTTGGCACGAATCGGATGCCGGATGAGAAAGTTAGGGTTTTGAAGAAAAAAGGAAACTAGGGTTTTGATCTAGTGTAGGCTATGAGATTTCTTCACAAATGAGGGGGGCTGCTGCTATGCTTGGCTGGCCCGAGGTAGGAGGTATTAGGGTTAGGTTTAAGTCATGGGCCAAGCACTCTAAGTTGCTTCAAAGTCCCAATGACAAAAGGTTTAAAGGCTTATACAAATATGACTTAAAAAAACATTAAATAATTCTAGAAAAATAGGTAAAAATTCAAAATTAAATCGAATAAGCCAATAATAAAACTAATCACATTGTTCGGTTTCTAGAAAAGGTTGCCTAAGGTTATACCATCTTGGTCCTATCAAAACACCAATCCGAATCACACAACAATCAATTTAATTAACATTTAAATAAATTTAAAATAATGCACAATGACTAAAATATCCCTAATTAGAAAAATGAGTGTGACAGGTAATTAGATTTCTAATGTCATGGTTAGTCTCTAATCATGGTTTGTTAAGGTTAAACCGACTACTAACACCACACTAATTCAAATATTATAAATTAATCCAAAAAATAAAAATCACATAATTACCAAAATACCCTTATTTTAGAAAAGTGGTGGTTATAAATCTACCCTCCTTAAAATAAATTTGTCCTCAAAATTAAAGTGGTCGTACTCCTTCTAGGTAAAACCTCCAACAATTATAGTTTTAAGAAAACTTATCTAAATCATGCAGTTGGAAAGATATCATACAGGATTATGGCAGGTAATATCAGTCTGAGGTCTCATCATCTAGCCATTATAGTCATACTAGATCAAAAGTAGTCATAAGGTATCAAAACATACAAACAATATGGTAGGGTACAGTAATCATCAAGACAGGGTAAGGTATAGGTCAAGAACTCACCTCTACTAGGTCTGGTAGCTGGAACTCTCTCATGGAGATAGGCCTCGACTAGGGACAAGTGTAGTAGGACAGTCTCGTATCTTGTGTGCAGCTGACCCACAAAATAGCCACAATCCTAGTCTCTTCCTACAGTCCTTCCATACGTGCCCAGGCTTCTTACAAAGGGCACAGGTAGGCACTCGCTCAATTGGCCTATGCTGGACATGAATCTGAACTGGATAGGCTGGTTTAGGCTGGAAGCCGGGGTACTCCTGAGGCTCTGGGTATATACTGCTCCTCGCCCTCTTGGGACTAGGCTCTCCCCTCGAATGCATGTAATCCCACAACAGTTGGATACTGAGACTCTGCTGTCCCATAAGCTCAGCCTGAAATCTCTGTACCTCCCACATATCCTGAAGAAGTTTGTAAATCTGAGCCCCATCTGGAATGACATGGGGTACCACTCCAGGAGGCAAAGGGAGGCCCTCAGTCTCCGTCTGAACTGTAGTCCTTCTTGAAGGATAGGAGATGGAGGAAAACTCTCCGGTGAGGTTGCTAACACCTCCTGAGCAATGGAAGGGGGAAGTACAATCTCGATCTCATTTGGAACTCCAGCTGTGCACTGGAGACAAACTCTGGTCATGGGTGCCATACTGGAAAAAGATAAGAAAAATAATAAATTATCGGGCTGTAAGGTAGTCTATCATCCTATATAAAAACTGGTAGTTTATTAAAAAACAAAAACAACTAGGAATTAACTATAAAGCGTTACTATTTTAAAGATGATCAAAATCGAAAGTTTAAAGCACGACTGTCAATAGCATTGAAATTCAATCACGATATATATAAAAGAAAATTTAGTCTCGACATAATCTAAGTTGATAAATCTTTGGGTAAATCAAGATTTGAGCAAGATGGGAAACAAGGTCATCAAAGTCTGAGCACGAGCATCGAAGGATGGAGATCTAGGTCACAATTAAATTTAATTCAATTGAGTACGACCCAGAATATTAATATGATAAGAAAAGATGACCAAAGTTGATTGGTTGTGATCAAGGGAGTTAGGATTCAATGATATTGAAAACTTTTAAAGGATAATTAAAAGATATGGAATAAGTCAATTTCCTCCTTTTGATAGGGAAAACAAAAGAGAAGGTTTCATAGGGAAGTCAAGTTAATCCCCTCTCTCTGATACCATCATGCTTATCTAATCATCATTTGCCAATCATGCCTTTATCTCATAAGTCCAATTATGAAAATAAACCTTTATATGACAACCACCAAGAATTTATACCCTTTGTTATGAAGATTGGACCTTGTCATGATCATCATAGGCTCAATTCCTAAATTCCAAAATATTACTCATGAAGCATACCCTTTTATTTATTAGCACTAAATACTAACCACTTAATCATCTTTAAATCCAAATTCTTTCTCCTTGTCCTAAATTACATCCGAAACCTCTAAATCAAGTTTTATGAAATCCTTGAACTTGTTTAAATTACTCTCCTCGTGTTATTTAATCTAAAACCACTAGGCCTTACCAAAAACTTATTCCCTATTAAAATCAACCTTCATATTTTCTTCAACGTACACCCTCAAATATTATTCTCCTTAAATTTAAAATTTCTCAAAAAATCTCTATATTTTCCATAACTCAAAACTCCTTGTATTTTTTCTGTTCTTAACCATTTTCTTGCAATATCTTATTTAATTTCGTATTGCCATCGAATACAGTCAAAATCCCTTCTCTATTACTAACTCCCTAAATTTAACATCATAGCCTTAAAGTGAAACGTCTCAAGAATCAATAACCAAAATTTGTCCAAGTCCTCAAAACTAAGTTGACCTCGAATATCCTCATCAGTTTTTTTAAAAACATCTACGAATTATTCATACCCAAAATATTTCTCTATGTGTAATCGTTTCCAATTGATAATATTGATCTCTTGATTTCATACCCAATCTTTACCACATCTCTATCTCAAAATTCTATATCAAGGTCCATCATATTATATTCCTACCTAGGTTATCATGAGATAACAAATTATGTCATTTTCGAGCTAGATGATTTATGTCACTTCCTCGACCTTTCCAAGGTAAAAAGGTATGGATATTCAAAAGTTTCAAAGTATAGATGACATAATTAGATACGAGATATGTGATTGATGTAATTGGGACAGAGTTAACTAAGATAAGGGAAAATAGTAGTACAAGAAATAATGGCAAAAAAGAAATAATGATAAAATCTGTTCTTGCTCATCTGTTCAAAAGGAATGAACCAATTTTAAGATATAATCTGATAACCATACACGTCTTCCTGAAATCATGTTGCAAGAATTTTGCCACGCTAGTAAGCATAGCTGCAATAAACAATAGAGTCCGTAAGTAAGGTATACAACCTATAATCATGTTATCTAGAATTCTTACCATGCCAACCGATATGGCTGCAAGAGAATCTAAATTCCATAACTAGGATAGTATATCTAAAATCAGGCTCTATGTCCATGTCATGCTAGCCAATATGACTGCAATAAATTCTAAACTCCATAAATAAGGCAGACATTTACCTTTCCCTTTGTCCTTATCAAGTATGTTATCAGGTTATACCCTAAATTCCAAAAATAAGATAAAGAAAAATATATATATTAAATACAAACTCAAAGTTAACAACTAATCATCCAGATTCAAAATTCAACAATGAATCCATCAAAATCAAATTCAATAGGAGTAATGGGTGAATCGAATGAGTAATAGGTGAATCAAATCAAGAAAAAAAGATTTCAAATCGAAGTTAAAATAAGATTCTCAAGGGTCGTCCAAGAAATCTCTCAAGAAATCCTAACAGTGATTGAGTATCCTCTCATTCTAACACTTTACTTCCTATACTCTATAGCAGGCTCATAGTAGTACAAGTAAGTCGGTGTACTACCACGACATCACACTAATACGAATCTGGACCTGCATGGGCCACCACTAAAATTGA